>VWZD01008622.1:208386-245723 GCA_013396695.1 Sakesphorus luctuosus
TAATATTTAAGTAACCTCCAAATATATGCACTTAACACTGCCAAATGAAAATCTACCTATGGTATTCCTTAAATTGGCCAGAGTTAGTGATAATTTTTTTACATTTCATAGTATTATTTAATATTCAGAAACAACTCATTTGCATAAAAACAGATGACAGAATGCTGTTTCAGCATTAGCGCTGTGCTCCCAACCTATGCATATCTGACTCTTCTTCGNTTAAAGTCTAAATCTCTGCATTAGCCTTGTTTGTGCTTTAGTATTATCTCTAACAAAGCATCAATTCTCCTTAATTCCTTTTCCCCTTGAGGCTTGACTAAAGAGATCTTATCTACAAATTCTGTATTTACTGTAGCTTTCTTTCACAAAATCCATTGTTTTTACTTCAACATTCTTCCCTCCTTTTGTTACTAGGGACCATAAACTCTCCCTTAAATCGCATTAACCCAAACTTTCCTCAACTTCCGTGATTTCAATCACACCCCCAATATTAAATCACATAGAGTCTCTCTCCTAAAGATGTCTTCTCAACTTTTTGTAGCGAAAAGTTGTCAACAGCAAAAACACTAAAAAAATTACTGAAAAGTATTCTTGTTTTCTCAGCAGCTGTCTAATTCTTATCTGTTCCACTGTCATCTGGGTTCTGGATGAGTTGCTAGCTATCAAGAAAGCTTCATCCACCTGTTTTACAGATACAACAGAATTACAAAACACACACCAACGGCTGTCCTCTTCTTCCCCATATTCTGTGATAACAAGTCTTTTTAAAGTGACAAAATCCATCTACAAAGTGTACAAGTTGCTAAACACAACATATATTTAAATGAGTGGTGTAAGATTTAAATGACCTAATTACAAAGATTAATGCCACTCTATGTCACTGGACCAGGCCCATGAAAACTAGGGCAAATAACTCCACTCATCTGTAGTGCACTGGGTCCAAGCCTGAAGATATCATTGCTGCCAATATGCATTTTACAATATTCAGTAATGTAGCAAAAAACCCCCGCGATTTCCTCAAAACCAGTAAGTTCAAATTTTCCAGTAACCTCACTTACTTTTTACTTCCTCTTCAAATCATGTCAGAACATGTTACCTATCACATGACCTAAGATGGTTTCTTTTCCTGTGTTGCAAATTAATCTCAGAAATAAGATAAAGTGGAAATACAAGAAAAATAAAACATAGCAATCTATGCTTTGTAGGAAGTTGTTACTGTGTGTGTATATAGTAAGCACTAAAATCAGAATATTTTTATTTGGCATTAAAAAAAATAGCCAAAAACCAAGTAAGTCTCAGGATTAAATGATTTTTCTTTGCTTTTCTTGTGAAACTCCAAGAATAAAGAAGGTAGTAGAGCCGCTAAAAATCACTAGTGGCAAGTGATGAGCACAGATGATTAAGCTTTTTGGTAAAACTTAAAAATACTCCATTTCCAGAAGGTAGATAACTATGGTTATATGTTATGTACTAAGATGGTTTTGAGACATTTCAGACCATTTAATTTAGACGCTAACTCAAAGCTGCAAAGCTTTAAGCAGGTACATGACCCAGGCTAATGAATCATACCATGTAAAGTTAGAAGAGTTGTCCAGCTCTGCACAGAAAATGGAGAGAAACAGGCACCTCTGAATCAAACGGCTTAAGAGATCTGCTCCTCTGTCATCTAAAAGGTGGCTCAGTGCTCCTTATCAGGAAACCACCTGGATCCAGCTGAAGAAAGTATTGGCAAAGGATTCTCTTTTGCAGATAGGCATCTGCTGGAAGGAAGCAAGAGAGAGTGGCCTGTTGCATCTCAACCAAGTCCTTGAGGCAGCGGCGCTCCAAGCCCTCCTCAACCTGCGGCGGCCTGAGCCCACTCTCCCTTCTTTAAGGGGAATGTCCTAACTACTACAATGTTTGCTGTTGCTAATCCACAGCTTCCTTTAAAAACCCTCAGCGTTCAGGGATCAGTGAGACACAGCGAAATAACAAAAAAAGATAATCTGTAGTCTTCATAGGAGGTGAGAAGATGTGCAATGTCATGGTAAGTTTTTCTATCTCCTTTAGCTAAGTTATGGCTTGCAAAGTAAACCACTTAATATTAGGAAAATTGGCTTATTCAGCATCAATTCAGATTGTTGCACATACCTGTGATGCATTCTAAATACATTTTTTCTACCTTATTATTAATTACCTTAGTATTTAAAAAGAAAGAATTGAAGATGGAGGGAAAAGAAAAGATTGGTTTTGTTTTGAGATACAGTGAAGTGCCTGAGAGCAGAATAGTGAGACGGCACTACTTCTGCCAGAGGTACTTTTTCACACAGATTAGCACCTCATTTGCTCACCAATGCTGCAGAGACATACTCCCTTTCACCTACACAAGTCAGTTTCTCTAGCCAGGCTACACCTGTGATGTACCACTTAAAATTCTTTAGTGGGATGAAATACTCCCCTTCCGATTTGTGGCCTCGAGCAATCACCTGTCAGGACAATTTAGCAGGCTGAAATCCCTTCACTGATAGACAATACAAGACATTCAGGATTTAGCAAAAGTGTCCCTGGAGTACTCAATTAGAATCCTCTGTATAGCAAGTCCCAGAACCTACCTGTAGTTAGCAGCAGCACCACTTATAAAATTGGCTTTACAGCCCTAAAAAGGGAAGTAAAACCCTGTGCTTCAAACTATGAGCAAACAATGCACTTCTTGCATGATACAGGGCCATGGGACTATATTGGATAAGGATATTAAAATACGTAAGGAGTAAATACAACCAAGTGCCATGCAGTAGTAGCATTTTAATAATGTAACATAACTAGACTCCAGCTTTTTCAGCTGTTAAGTGGACCACAGACATTTGCTTGCTTATCTTCAGAACACATCATATGTTCTGGATTAGATGATCCTACAGGTATTCAAAACAATAGCTATGCCATATTGTAGGAAAACTCCTCTTGGGTCATTATAAGGAGCAGAGTTCTCCTTTTGTAGCTGTGGTGTGGCTGCTTTCCTTCCCACTTCTACTCCTCAGATGACCAGGCAGGAGAACAGGCCCTTAGGTGTAAGCCTCTTGAAATGGCCAGAGCACTCCTTGACAGCATGTGCTCAGCACCTGGTGCCTCGGACACCTCTAAATCCGAAGACACACACAAACACCTTCACTGGGAAGATTTTAATCCAGCTCTTTAGGATCTCTTAGGAAATTACTCACAGATACACAGCTTTCAGTAACGTGCTTCATGTGACTCGTGTAATGTGCCACCACTAAATTTGTTACTGGCAGATACTGCTGACCCAATTCTGAAAGCCTAAAGACAGAGCTGGGCAGGGCTAAGTCTCCAGCAAGCAAAAGTGAAATTTTCCTTCTTGGAAGCTAGGCTTCTGGTCTAGCAGAGAGGATCACATATGACACATGCACATATATGTGCAATTCGTTACAAAAGACTACTCTATATTACCAAGCAAATTTAAAGACTGTGTTCTAACCTGTTACCACAGTTGGTAAGGAAGTACTGAACAGTGGTTGGCATTATCCTTCCCCTCTCTAGGCTCCTCAGGTTGGATTTTCAAGGATATACAGAGAGAAGACAGTCCCAAACAAGCCTTATAGTCTAAAGAAGTACTTTTCCAGACTTCTGCACTAGGAGCAGAATAGAAACAAACATGCACTTGATAAATGTACTTCACATCTTGCAATTTTAAGTAGGCAGCACCTCTAAAAACCCTCCAACCTTAATATTGTCATCAATGGTTCCACTTGATACAGAAAACTGATCAATAGCATCTACCCCTTCAACAGTAGCCTGCCCAAACCTAAAAACAGCTCCAATATCCAATATTGAAATTGACAATGACTGGGTACCATTTACAACAAAACAAGCTTCATGATTATTTTCAATGTGTGTGTGCTACAAAAAAACCCTCATGCGCTCATAAAATAAAGAAATTAGGCTAACAGGTATCTATGAACATTTTCACATCACTTTTGTAATATTTACTGTAGATAGATACTATATATTTTTTAATTTATGGCAAAATATTTCTTTGCTCAGTGAGCTATATAATGAATTAAACCCATCCATAAATCAAATAACCATGCTTTGCTTTTCTTCAGTATCTTTAAAAAATATTAGAAGCTAAAACAAATTATTTCAGGCTTTTTCATTCATAAACTCCGATCTAACCAAAATACATCCAGTTTCTGGCATGTGTAGGTCTAACAGTGGCCAAAATACAGAAAGATGGCAAGATTTTCTAGTTCCACAGTAATGACAACCTCAATATAAAGGACTCAAATAGAAAAACAAACTTGTATTCTGAACAAATCTTACCTACTTAACTGAGTGCTAACAGAAATTCAACACCTATCTAATTTTATGGGAAGTGCATAAAAAAGTTGATTTTGGACAAATCTCATAGCCACTCAATCACTTGCTCTTTGAATGCACTCAGCACAAGCACTTCAGACAGCGAACACTTACATTCTCTTTAGTGACACAAAATATTTCATATTTAAGAAGTGATAGCTTCAAGGTCTAAGTTTACTACACATTCTACCGAGCAGGGTTTTTTTTATAGTTAAAATTTTTGAAATAGGAATAAAATCTTAGTATGAGTTTTTAGAAGCTTCACACGACCCTCCAGGCTTTCTCTTATTTTCTGTGAATTCCACACTATGCTAAAACAACCCTGCTTGTCATAGTAATAGGCTTTATTGCTAGAAGTGACTTATTTTCCTTGGCAATCTTAACATATTTTTAACCTCACTTTAACCACACAAGCTACCAAAATCCGTATTCCCTTCCTCTCCCTTAATTTCGAGTAACTATCAGCTAAAAGAGACACACAGATGATACACTGGATCGAATCAGCAGATGTTCAGTATCCTCTGACCAAGAGCAAGAATATAGAAAAAATTCTGCAAAGCCAACTCTGAAATAGCCTAGCCACAACAAAAGGTTCCTCTGACCTCAAAAATTTTAGAAGCTGATATGTGACACGAAAGCACGGGACTGACTTTTTCTTCCTGCCTATATATCTCAAGAGCCCTAAGTGAAAGACACCAAAGCTGATTTCAGGTGAAGAACTTGCACATAGAAATACATGGTCAACCCATTGTTCAGAACAAGTCTCTTTCTTAACATGATTCTGTATCTGGAATAAACATTGCTCCAAACACAAGATGGAGTTTGGAGAACAAGAATTTCAGTTCCTGGATATAACCAAACTGCCCAACATGAATATAAATAAACAATCACATAGATCTGGTTAACTATCAGCAACAAGATAATATCACTTATTTGAACCATTGGTAGCAACGTTTCAGTTCAATTGCTCAAGCTGAAGGTCATCATTTTCCTAAATGTACATTTTCAGCTTGGGATATTCTTGATATCTGCACAGACATCCCAGAGAGCTTTCAACTATGGCAAGTTCCTGCCCTCAAAGACAACTAATGGCAAATAAAATCTCCAACTTCGTACTCAGTTTAAAAAATTTCTTATAAAAGGAATGTTAATTTTTAATATGTTTACTGAACAACTCACAGAAAACAGGGTAAGAGTGCTTAAACTATCTTTTCTAACTCATTCATTTGATTTTTTAAAATTCTTCTCCAAAATAAACAGCTAGAAACATCAGTCTCTCCATCCTGGAGTGTGTAGTCACTCATATGACATATCTCAATATAACCCTTACAGTGCTTTGATGTCATCTTACCAGAGCCCCTCGCAAGAACTACTGCTTCTTGTCCAAAATGCTGCGATAGAACTAGACCTGTACCAACCTCAGTGGACTATGTTCTTGCAGAGTACTTGACTACAAAAGCCCAACTCCAGGCAAGTATGAATATACACTGCCATTAAGTCCATGTTCACTGATTTAGCTTTAATTACTGCTCTATTTCTTTGTAGGCCAGTTGGCTGATCGCTACATCATCTTCTTGTGGCATAAACATCTCAACCTGCTATTTAAAGGAGAGGAAAAGAAGTTTCTTTGTCACAGTTCTTAGCATGATTAGATCCCCTGGATTATATTCCCCCACATGTCTAGCCTTCTCTATCCCCAAAATGGAAGTAGATGAATACACAATGTTATCATCAACATCAAATATTAAATACTAAGATGAAATTAAGTGTTTTATTAATAATTTTCTTCTCCATCCATTTTTTTCTCTTGTTACTTCCTGTCATCTCCTACCTCAAATCTATCCTCAGGTTAGAAAGCCACATTTCTGAAACATAAGAAAAAAAAATGGATTAAAATAGTCCCCACAAGTTTATTACACTTTGGAGCATCTTACAACAACTTGGCTTATACTTCTAATCTCACAGGAACCAGAAAGCATGTAAATAAACTAGAAAACTTTTTTCTAGTCCACTGAAAAAGTTTTTAGAGAAAGTGAATTTGGCCTCAAACACTACTAAGCAGACTAAGCCTCATCAGACTATTGTAAATAACTCCCCAAAACAGTTAACACTGACAGTAATGCTGTCTAAGACAACCAAGGGAATTCTTCCTTCTGTAAAAGAGTTCATGCAGCTCAGTGGAAAAGCCAACAGAGAATGGAAATGAAAGCTTTACTTAACTAAACATTGCTGCTGTTTTTTTATTATTATTTTTATTTTTGTATATTTCATAGAAGTTTTTTTAATGGGCTTATTCTAATAAGTCCCAAACCAATTTATGACAGAATCCTAAAACACTTTTCTTAAACATCTGACATTTTAGTATTTAAAAGGTTTTAGAAGACCTTACAACACCAAGACCAAGATGCTTCCCATCAAACATCTAGCTTCAGGCAGAATTAAAAAAAGACTGAACTCACAGGAAATATTCTCATAAGCCCTTTTTCCTTAGCATCAGTGCCTTACCCTCAGCCTTGAACCAGCAATAAACCTGTGCTAGTTTAGAAAAGACTGGGGTTAGCAAGTGAGGTTTATAAAACAATTTTCTGCTACACATTGTTTGGCCATCCTCATGTGAATAAAGTCCAGTGCAAATAGTGCTGTTGTTCCATGTAACAAGTAAGCACCCAATGCACTTACATACACAAGGCACAGGCAGGGTGTGCATCAAAAGATAAACACTTGAATGTGTGATGAGGCCAACTCATCCGTATGTTTTCCACTGCTGAGGGAGAGCTAAATCACTTTTAGGAGTTTTGCAGCTTTTTGGAACAGCAGGCATCTTGAGTCAAAATAAGTTAACCCTTTCATGCACTATGCCCTTAATTAGATTTGAGATTGTCCTTCCTTCTAACTGTGTAGAGCTGCCCTTCAGAAATTAGGGCTATCATTGCATACACCTAGGGAGTTAAATGTGACCAACGTGGTTCTTGAAAGAAAAAAAACCCAATGAAAACAAATGACATTTGACAAAGAATTTTTGCTATTACATTTGGCCTAAAGCAAATCAATTTGCTGTAAAAGACCTTGTTGTTAATAGTTTGTGAGAACTTTTATAATGTCATTGTTTTCAAAATACTATTATGCCAAACAATTTAATAACAAATTCTCTATGCACTCATACTATATACTGCCTAAGCATATGCAGATTCATACACTTTTAAAGGTTTTAATGGCATTCTTGAACTTTCAACCTCTAGTTTTCTTCATTTTCAAGTTACTATAATTCACAACATGACTGCAAATATTCTGTGATTCTAACGGCTGTCCGTCTTTTATAAATAACTTCCCAGCTAACCAAATGATGACCTATTCCTAGCAAGGCAAAGAATGATTACTGTTTCTGAAAAATCAGTCAATATAAAAGAAGAGATGAGTATATTTGCTTGTTTTTAAGCCATAATGCTAATTGTTAGTTTATCTGCTCAGTTTAAGAAATCAAATTCAAAAGTGGACATTTGGACATAATTACAGTTTAAAAACATTTGGTTGAAGAGTGATAAGTGACATATACAGATTGAAGAGTTAATGGTTGTTATTTCATGTTTTGAGCCTTCTCCCATTTAACTAGAGAAAAATAAACTGGGTTTTCCTTTTAAAAAAATCCTACTTCCAGGAATAATATGTTATTTAACAAAGTAAACAACTTCACAAGTGAACTATACGTGAACATGGAGATGAGCTATTCAATTATGTCCAAAGTATGGACAGTTTTGTTCCATGACTGACAAATTCTTTGACCTCTGCTAAGCTGATCCATAAAAACTCAGCTAATTGAATCCATCGATGTGAAAAACCACAGGCTCGAGTCTGTACTGCATACATCAAGTTGAAGGATTTCTGCTTCAGCCATGGCGGTAATAGTCAGTGGGGTCAGGTCAAAGAGGGTTAAAGCAAGTCAGGATATAGCCAAAGGAATACATCAAACACTGATTTTAAAAGGGCAATTAATCTTAGACAGAAATGCTTCCTGGGGAATGAGATCTCAATCTTAAGAGCGCTCTACATGTTGTAGCAGTAAAAATGTACATATACAAGCTTAGAGAGCTTTCATCCTGTGATCACAAACAGAAGGGGAGTGCTGTTTATCAGAGAAATACAAACCCTTGCTAAAATACTTACATTAGCTTCTTCCGGGCCCTTACTCATTGAAAAATAAATTCTGTAATGAGCAGGCAGCAGAGTTTGCACACATGAAATATCTTTTTTTTCTGTACAAGTATTGTAGGTTCTTTTGAACAGCTATTAGACTAAAGTATTTAGAGATCTCTGTCACAGTAAAATTAAAGAATATAGTAATGAAAAATTCAGGAAAGAATGGCTAAAGGAGTAATGGAATACCTGCAAGGCTCTTTATACAGAACACTAAGTTTAAAAATACAAAGAAACTCTCCACAAAACAGCTACCCAGTCAGAGTAAAAACTGGAAGTGAACTTTCATCAAAAAGTCATTAAATGTTTTTTCATTCCAAAATATCATTAGAGTTAGCTGCAAAACTGATAATTATCATATAATCGCTATTTTTTCATGAGAGTTTGGCTCATAACTTAAGCACTTTTATCTTAAGAGTTCAGAAAGTATTCTTCCATTTTTTAGTAGAAAAACAGATCCATAAAACAGAACACAAACATACAGCATTTGCAAACAAAATTTGGTAACTTAGTATTGTTAATTAGTTAGAAATATTACTAGAAATCATTAGCTATGTGGACACAACATTGTGGGTACATAGCTCTGAAATGAGTTACAGCTAATTTGGCTGCCTTAGTTCATAGCATTAAAGAGAACTGGCTTTGCAACTACCCTTCCATCTGAGGATACTGATGCCCAACATTACAAGTGGCAGAATGTCATCTATTTGTGTATCTGGTCCACACATAGTAACAGCTTGCACAGAGATACCGGACTTAGGGAAGTTTCCCAAAGTGTAGACACCTGCTACATTTTGCCATTGTAAATGTGGTGACGGTACCATGAAGAAAAATGACAAGGAGCACAAGAGCATTCAAATCTTCACTGACTGTAGCACCTCTGTGCACATGCCAAGCCACTGCACAAAACTTTGGCTTTGACGTGTGTGTTACCTCTGTTTTCTTACTACTATTTTCCAAATGGCTACAGGTGATATAAGACATAAAGTTAGCCACTGTATATCCACTGAATGTGAAGTTATCAAAATCTCTGATTAAAATGAGGTATTCAAGCAGGGCACAACTAATATTAGTAAGTGCTGCTGAATCCTTAAGACAAGAGAGTAGGACATAGTACATAGCATTATTAGTTGAATTATTCCGCTCTACATTATTGGTGAGACTTTTCTCCTAACTATTTTTTGTAGGTCCTTTAGTTTTGCAGGTTCTGTTCTTTCCAGCCCTGTTAAAGGTTTACCTCCTGGAAAAATCAGGTTATACCTATTTGCATCAAGGCAGAATAGAACCAGACTGCAAGAGAGATGCAAGGAAGATGGGAATGATTTTACTCAGGGAACCCCTAAAGACACAGTACATATACATAATTTAAGGTATCGATCCAACCTTTAAAATGAACCGTAACTCACTCTCTGAACCTCAGGGCAAGTGCTCAGATTTTCTGGGAGAGTATTAATTGGCCTTGACCAAAATTATGCCAGAGAATTGCTAACAGTTAGATATCAAAAGCAACACATGTTCTAGCCCTCTTTTGTTTACTAGTATAAATAAAAACACCAAGATCACATCATCTAAATCTGGTTTTGTGCTGCAGTGTCCTGACTGAGAACTTCGCATTGTGGGTCTTCACAGAGGGTTATTATTGTCTCCTGAAAGCTTCGGTAGACCCAAACCTCCAGTTACCCTTGCATCAATTACATTAAAGGCATTGTCATATTTTCTATGAAACTAACCATAAAAAATATCCTGTAAGTCTACTCTGTATACTTTAGTTGTTATTGACATGCTTGTTTCTGTGAAAAAGGATGTATGAGAAACTAGAAGGTGCGTCATGGGTTTCTTTTCTGTGAAGTTTTTGATGCCTCAGTCAAACTGCTAGACCTCTGTGACCCCTTTGTAGTATGACAGACTGTGTTCACCATTCAAAAAAATCCAAATCTTAACTCTGCTACTGACCTCGGTGTGATCAGGTACAAGCCACATCACCCCTTTGTGCCTCTTAATTACTCCTTCCTTTTTGCCTTTCTTCACTCATCTTTTTGTCTAAGTGATAAATTCTGTGGAAACATATTGCAACGTGTACAATGCGTAAAGAACCTGAGGCCTCCTTCTAAAACACAAAAAATACTCATTTTAAAACTGCAAATTCAACACAAGCAAACCAAGATGCTTTGATCCAAACAGTTCTCCTAAAACTCACATACATGGCAGATCACTAGAAATTGAGCAGGTTTTCTGTCAGCAATATTCCACAATCTTTTCTCAACTGCATAGATTTTTAAATCTTTAGCATTCCATCAAGAAACTGGTGGTAGGATGCTGATATTCCCAGAAGACCAGACTACTCTAGGATGAAAAACCCACCTCTCTTCTGTGGAGAATTTTAGAAAAGCTGGCTTGCAATTTTCAAACAGAATAAGCTCAATTTCAAAAAATATTTTGTACTGTGGAGGATTTTACTTTCTCCATTTCATATACTACTGTTAATGATAGACTTAAAAAACTTTGTTGTGTCTGAATAAAGGCATTGGCCTTTTGACAAATTTCAAGAGAATAGTCTGGAGTCTGATACTAATAAAACTTATTGGGTGGCCAGGAGAACAAATTTAGCTGAAGCTGAAAAAACTTCCAAAGTCTTGTCCAAGAAACAGGATTATTTCCCTATTTGCTGTACCTCTTCCTACAGTCTACCCTTCTGAATGTGTGCTTGTGGACTTGTAAATCACAACAAAAAAGCACATTACTCTTGTGATGTTATGAAAGTTGTTGGATGCAAGAGGAAGGACCAGAATGGACTATTGCAGTTGGAAGGGCCCTATAATAATAACTTGTCCAACTGCCTAAGCAATCTGGAGCTGAGCAAAAGTTAGAGCATGTTATTAGGGGCATTGTACAAATACCTCAAACACTGACAGGTTTGGGCATTGACCATCTCTCTAGAAAACCTGTTCCAGTGTTTGACCATTTTCTGAGTAAAGAAATGCTTCCTAAGGTCCAGTCTAAACCTCCCTGGTGCAACTTTGAGCCACTCCCACACATCCTATCACTGGATACCAGGGCAGAAGAGCTCATTATCATTTCCACTCCCCTCCTCACAAAGCTGTACAGAGCAATGAGGTTGCTCCCCAACCTCCTTTTCTCCAAATGAGACAAACTCACAGCCTTCAGCTGCTCTTCACAGCACATGCTGTCAAACAGCTTTGCTGCTCTCCTCTCAATGCACTTAAGTGCCTTAACATCCTTAAACTGGGGGGCCCCGAACTGCACAGAACACTCTAGGTGAGGCTCTCCAGCTGCTCCTCTCCCAGTTTATATCTGTGCTCCATGTTACTCTGTCCTAGATGCAGAGTCTGGCATTTGATACTAAATTTCATTCCATTTGCCACTAGGAAAAAGGGCAAAGGATTTATAAGCTACCAAATGGATAATCCTTGTAGAGTCCATTGAGGTGATGTTGGAGAAATCTTTAAACCAAGCTATGCTTGCTGTTTCCTGAGAAATTCTATGCAGAAAGATCATATCCAGCCTCAGATGTCCACTATGTTTTCTCTTTTCCTTTGAGAGCAAGTAAGACAGAACATTCTACACTCACAGAAGTCCTGTCTGACTTCATTTAGAAATCAAGATGTCTAACAAGAAGCCATATAAATAGCACAGCTGCCACATTATTAACTCTCAGATTATTTGCACCCTTCCATGTGGTCATGACAAATTAATTCTGTAATCATGACTACTAATTCTATAATCTCAAGCCAACCTCTGGACTCCTACCCCTTTTGATCAAAGAGGCCTAGTAAATTGAAAGGCATGCAATTTTAACACAGAAAAAACCCCACTTTTCCCCTTCAACTCAAAAAAAAAAAAAGGTAACTGAGCAACTGAGCCAGGTAGGTGTTTGTGGGCATAAAAAAAAAAGAAATTAAAGTCAGCAGTCAGTCAGATGAAAGTCAGATGCAGAAGGATAATCCAAGCAGATGGCCTAGTTAGGAAAAGATAACAGGCACAAATAATGACTCACACCAGAAAGGAGACTTGCATGATGACCTCTTCCAACATGGAAAGCACCACTGAGTCAAGGACAGAAGGAGGGTGGAATAGCTTAAGTAGTGGGCTGAAGTTCAGTTGTGGCCTGCAAGATGACTCTTGCAATAGAGGAGACAGTGGACTAGAATTAGTATCACTGGTGAGCTTTTAATCATGTTTTAGTCTGCCTGTACTCTACAAGAGCTCGAACCCTTCACAATACTCTCATATTCATGTGGGATGAACGTGTGGCTAATAAACCATCTAAAACCAACCAAGGTATGTTGTATTTCTAAATTTCTGTGGCCTGGGAAAGTGTTTTAACATTGTACCTCCACAGCACTGAAAAGCAGAGACCAGTCTGCACAGAGCATGAGCAACCAGACTTAAGTAGCTAGACATGAGGAACAAAAGCTTCCTAAATTTGTTCACCATGGGAGCAGCAAGGACTGTGATGGTGCTGTGTTGCTCCAGCTCCCACAGTAAGCCCCAAGTCAAGCTAATTCTGACCCCAGGCAGAGCAAGCCCAGTCATATTTCATGCCTATCCAAAGACATTCACACTGCATATATTTACCTCCTTCTGCTGCACTATTTGTCATTTGCATCAAAATTAGGAGCCTACATGGCAAATCTAATCTAAATTCAATTTTCTGTTTGACTAATTTACTGGAAGTCAGCGCTTAGAAAACTGAGGGAGAACAAAAACAATTAATATGTAGTCTCTCTTACAATATACATTAAAAAAAGCTGAGAGCTAATTGAAAACAGTTGATCCTAATTTCTCAAAATCATTCAGTACAACAAGTCTTAAGAGAAAAATCTTGTAAGTCTTTTTGATCCTTGTTTTATTTCTGAAAGAACTAATGACACTGCTGCAGAAAGAGGTCAGTTCACACAGCTTTTCTGAATGAACAACAATGCTGTGAAAACTGGGATTGATTGATAGCCTACTGTTTGCGTCATTATGTCCAAATGTTTACCATTTGAGTCTTCAAGGAAGCATGAGACAAAAATCAAAACAAGTTTTGTGAAGACTTCAACAACACTGGAAAATTAAAATTGTATCCAGAATTGTTTAGACATTGATAGCAGTGGAAGAAAACTGCTTCCTTCTGTATTATACAGTTTTTATCTTTGCATTGTGCCCAATGTCTTACATTTCTGGTGTGGAAGAGGAAAGAAGTCTTTCCCAGAAAAACTCTGTTTTTTAGCATTTTAACCCTTTGCCTCTTAAAACCATTCTGTGGAACTCAACGCTGTTTCCTCTTGTAGCTGTTGCTCTGCAGTTACGTAAGATCATACAGTGTTCCCCTCCTTGTCCTAATACGATGAGTCATTATTTCTAAATGAGCTGTTTACAATATTAGGATGTTCTTTTACAGGAACTTCATAATGCCTACTAAACAAACTTATTTTTTTCAATTGCTGTGAATTATTTACATTTTTTCAAATTTAATAAACCCTGAAGTTCAGAACTGGTATTACTTCTGGAAACAAAGGTCCCCTAATTGGCAACAGGAACACTATCATCAGATGCTGAAAACCATGGGGAAACTTCCCTGAAGCAAAGATAGATAACCTTTAATTTTATTATCTGTCATAAATGACAGTGTTGCTGTAAGCAGGTTGACCTAATCTACCTAATCTTAGTAAGACAGAAGATTTGAGACAGTAGGGGAAAATAGCCATGGTGCTATGTCGTTCTGGCACAGACAATTTTACTATTTGGCTATCTGGGGAAGAATACCCATAAGCAACATGTTCTATGATCAGGTATGTGGCCTTATGCTGTATTTGCAGGCAACGACATGGTCTTAACATCTTCTCTTTCTTACCTGCACAAAAACTCTCTAAGAGACCACGGGCAATATCAAACTTCATCTTAGCCTGTTCCTGCATAATCCACTAAATCTTCCCACAAATAGTAATAGCTCTGAAGTTATTTAAAAGACTGCCTAATTTTCTGGAACTGAAACTACTGCAGACAATTCCACTTTACCACACAAGAACTGTCCAATTAAAGAACCAACTTTTGTCTGTGCAAGTGGCATCCACAAGCACAAGATCAGACAATGAGTTTACAAGCTGTAGCATGAATAATCAGAATAATCTGATTCTAACCCTGCAGTCCTCATGAAATGGGTGTTTCATGTTAAAATAAAAAAAGACATCTGTCATGAGCTTAAGATTCAAAACTACACAATGCACAGTCTGTAAGAAGTAGAACTACAGGACTTTGGACTTTTGGATACAAAGGAAATTTGTGTAATTTCAAGACTGTAAACTGGTGAATGAAAAGGGAGACACTGGAAAATTTTATTCTGGACTTCCCTGAGGAACTAGGACATTGGGTGTCCTTGAGGACAACCGAAAACCAAGAGAAACTGAGAAATGGAAAATGCTGATAGAGAGGCACAGTCCCTAGGTGTCAAAATATTTTAAGATTTTCATATCCAGTGGTACAAAAAATTGCTGGAAAACTTAAGGAAACTGAAGTAGAATTACAGCATAGGAGAAAAAGGTGCAAAGCAAGAAGAAAAAACTAAAGCACAAGTGACAATGACTAACTACTTCCTCAAAGAACTAGATCTATTCCTGTTAGGAAATCATCTAAGGTCTGAAAAACTACAAAACCAGTTATATAAATTATAGTCAGCTGTTAAAGAAATAAGAGAGCCAATTGTAAAGGATGCAAAAGCACTAAAAGAGTAACAAAGGAAAGCATACATTCTATTGCTAGAATATACGTTAAAAGAACATGAGCAGGAAAAGAGCCATTGACATGAAAGAAAATAAGATGGGTCAACCCAAGTTGAAAAGAGGACTGAAATATAAATGCCACTACCCTGATTCTGCCATCAGGATCAGAAATAATGAAACATTGCCCAAAACCTAAATGACCAGCTTGGCTTGGATTTAAGTATGAAGAACTAGGGAAAAGTAAGCACAAAAAACAAGAACACACCACCCCCTATCCCCCTTAACAGAATATGACCACAGTTTACTATGTTCCAAGTACAGAACTTGCAAAGTTTTATGTTAAAAGACTGAAAATGGAAATGAAATTGCACACCTTCCAGTAAGGATTTTCAATAACTCTAGGATGTCAGGAATAATAGTTCATGAATAGCAAGCTAAGTACACATACATATATATAACCACAGAACTCCCAAATTTGATTTCAATGTATGCAGCCCTTAGACGAACTGAAGTAAACAATAATTATGGAAATACAGTAAATAAAAAACGTACTAATACACAACACAGTTTTACCCATAGTAAAGTTTTGGACTAAGAAGTCTTTCTTTAATTTATTAACTGCTGTGTAACTGATAAAACACAGTATATTACTGCAGCAATGAAACCCAAAAAATAACATGCCTTAAAGATTGATTACAGCAGGATACAGTACAGAGGAAGTGATTATTGTATTGGTATGTGTCTGAAAATTATTTTAATATTTATTAAATATGACAAAGACTTCACTGCTTCTCAAACTTCACATTAACACGGGAGGATCAGAACAAAAACTAAACCAAATAAATTAAATTATCAATATTAAATGCAAGATGATGCCCTTCCTGTGATGGCCTGGTCTTACTATTTCTGTTGGCACATAATCCCAAGTGTTGGCTGTGAAGCAGCTAAATAGGCACCATGTAAAAAGAAAACTATTCAGCTAAGAGAAAACAACTGATTAACACATTTGCTGTCTAAATACTCATTTAGACAGAGAATTGGCAAGCATTATTATTAGATCAATTCTAACCTAGTCTTTCAGGAGAATGTACTGTAAGGACTGCAGTAGTAGTACTGGAAGGTGAAAAAAGAGCATCTTCTTTGAAGGTTCCCTGAACATTTTATTATTCTTAAAGATGTTTCCAGTACCTAAAGCAGGCCTACAAGAGAGCTGGAGAGGGACTTTATACAAGGGCATGTGATAGGACCAAGAGGAATTGCTTTAAACTGAAAGATGGCAGGTTTAGATCCAATTTACTCAGCAGGTGGTGAGATGGTGGCACAGGTTGCCCAGAGAAGCTCTGGATGCCCCATTCCTGGAAGGGGGTTGGATGGGGCCTAGAACAACCTGGTCTAATGGAAGGTGTCAGTGCCCATGGCAGTGGGTTGGAACTAGATGATCTTTAAGGTCCCTTGCAACCCAAGCCATTCTGTGATTCTGTGTTTGTTACTAATAAAGGTAGTCACATTCTCCTTGCTGGTTTAGAAAAACCAAGTATCCTTTACAGTCCAGATAATTAATGTAATTGCCAAAAGTTTTAAGAACTATGTTGGCTTCTTAGTGCTTGTTTTATTCCAAGTACTGCTTTTGCTCACAATTTCCGATCATTGCTACTACCATATAAAATGCTTGATATACATTTTGACAAATGGGTTTCAAACTGCTGTGCTTTCTGCTCTGACTCCAGCAGTGATTAAGGACAGGAGAAGATAAAGCTAACACTCCTTCCAGTCTGAAGAGTTAAAGAAAGACTCTAAGTAGAAACCACTCCTTCCTTTGGTATAACAATGCTCATAACAAAAAGCCTTTAACTTTTATCCATCACTTTTCCTCTGATTAACAGCTGAAGGAGATGAAACTATTTCACAACCCAGAAAGGTGAACACTGTACAGCATTCATAAAGCAGAAAAAAAAAACTGAATAAAGGTTCAGTTTGAGGAGCAACAGAGAAGTAGAGATTGGGATAATAACAGCTCAACTTTTTATTTTTTACAGCACTTCAACAAACAATAAAAACCTTGAATAAATAGTTTCACGAGTTAATTTAAATAAAACACAGTATTCTAAACAGTTACCCACAGACTGTAACAGCCCAAAATAATATTGACACAGTATTTTACAAAGATGATTTTCACTATCAATTTTTTAATGTCACTATTTCACCTGTTATCCTTCTGGCAGTGTTCTTTACATTGTGTTTTCCGGAGTTGGTAATAAATGCATATATTCAATCCACACATATATAAATACATTTTTTCCTTGAAATATTTTTCTCAGCACAGTTAAAAGGGAGACTTAATTATATCCATGTTTCCTAAAGCAAAGGCATATAGACACTGTGGGTGGTTCTTGAAACCCTTCCCTCCCTCTTCTTGCGGTGGTCCCTAAAAATCTGGCAGCAGGAACAGCTCACATACATGCCTACAAATGCTGAACCTGAAAACCATATATTCTGTGTGTTCCCACGGCACAAAGCTCTGTTACGGATGTCACCACAGACAAGCAACCACCACAATTACCAAGAAGCTTCCAGTTGAATGAAAAGTCACTGGAAAAGAGAAAACCATAAAGGAAAAAGGAAAGAAATTCAACAGATGGAGAAGCTCATACTGATTGCATTGCACAGACGAAAAGATGCAGCTAATGTCACCAATTCACTAAAGAGGGTGGTTAAGAACAGTTTGGCAAAAGATGTAAATTACTTTGAAAAGAAGAGTAAAAGACAGAAAACTTTCTTCTCCAGTACTTATTATGTCTTTAAGCACATCTTTGAGACACTACCTTTTTCCTCAATTTGTTCAGAAAAATTAGGTGGATCTAAACTTTGATAATGCTGACTGAAATCTGAAAATCCAGATGTGAAAAAGTTTTCCATCATTTTCTAATATACCTTCCACAATGTATTCTGTTTTGTTACAACATTATTTTAATGCATCAGTCAGAATAAAGTGTGAATTAAGACAAAACATATAAGTTTACCACAACAAAAATCAGAAGACACCAAAAACATCCAAGGAGGACTATTTATAATGTCTGACCACAATCTATTTCTCCTTCAGAAATCATGTTAACAAGAGTTGCATATAGAAGGAGACTGTATTATCATAGATCACATACTGAAGTCAAAGAGATATGGTGAGAAGTACTCATTTTTTGGAGAGTGGGATAGATTAATGAGAGGCCTAAACTTAAGAGAGTACTTGGGGTTTGCACATTCAAAGCCCCAGAACTCTCACTGATCCCAAATACAAGCAAGCAAACTGTTCAGAAGAACACTCACGTTGATCACTGCATTTTTCTGATGCTCTCCTATAAAACAGGTGGTTTTATAATACTCAGCTTGCCTTCCATTGCCTATGAATGAACTCCCCAGGGCACAAAAACTGAATTCAATTCCCAAAGGTTGTGTTCAGCTGCCTAAATTATAATACGTCCTGAAGCACATTCATTCTCCATTCATCCTTTCAAGAATCAGCACCGTGATTTTTCACTACACAGCCCTAACATTAAAACATGCCCAGCCTGGGTAGGAAGACAAAAGTCTCACAGAAAAGTGGAGATGAGAGGTAGAGAGTGATTAAAAGCTGAATAATGATCAATGTGCATGTGTAAGGAAATGAAGATTGCACAGGCAGTCTGCAGCTCTGAGACCTTCCATATTTCAAGTATTCAACTTCAAATGGAGACAATTACTTTAGAAGGAACACACTTACGCACAGTATCCCCAGTTTCCAAAAAATGCTTGCAAATTAAACTCTCCTACAGCTATATCTCCCTTTATTTTAAAGTGATTGAACATCTATTGACAGAGGAAGGTTATTAAACTTTGATCCAGCATCAGAAAAAAAATGAGTTGATTGAATAGAGACTCTAGTAGCACAGAAGTGCTGTGGTTCTGTAGTCCCACAAGTTTAGTCCATCTCCTGGAAAAGGGAGCACGTCCTCATCATCGCTACTAATGTTTCTACAGGCAAAACTCAAAAGTGGCACTATGTAGTCTGGGGTTAGTTGGGTTTTTAATAGCTCAAAGCTGTAATAGAGCATGAACACTTAATAAGGTGCACAATACATCTGAATAATGAATGAGTGGATTAAGCCAAGCAAGAGAATAGTCAAATTCACTTATTGGCTAAGTTGAATAATCAGCGAACACATTATGATGAACTCAAGCAGTCAAGCCTAAACCAGCACTGCCCTTCACACCTCTTTGCATTGTCTTACCTGTACATCCTCTTCAGCAGTAAGAATCACTGTTGTCACAGACATCCATCTTTTCAGGTCAGTTTCCACTAAATCTGAACTTCTCTCTATCATCCCTCTATTTTCATAGAATTGATTGGATTGGAAAAGACCTCCGAGATCATCAAGTCCAACCCTTGGTCCAACTCCAATCTATTTACCAGATCATAGCACTCAGTGCCACGGCCAATCTCAGTTTAAAAAACTCCAGGGACGGTGAACACACTATCTCTCTGGGCAGGCATTCTAACCTGATTAGTCTCTCTGCAAAGAATTTTTTTCTGATATCCAACATAAATTTCCCCTGGCAGAGCTTGAGCCCGTGCCCTCTTGTCCTATTGCTGAGTGCCTGGGAGAAGAGACCAACCCCCACCTGGCTACAACTTCCCTTCAGGTAGTTCTAGACAGTGCTGAGGTCACCTCTGAGCTTCCTCTTCTCCAGGCTAAACACTCCCAGCTCCCTCAGCCTCTCCCCATAGGACTTGTGCTCCAGTCCCTTCACCAGCCTTGTTGCTCTTCTCTGGACCCGCTCCAGCACCTCAGTTTTGTTCTAGTTCTGCTTCTCTTTTTTCTTTCCATGTTGCCATGCCTAATTTTCTACTTTGTATTCCTGTCTGGGGTACAGCAAACCCTGAACAAGTATTCCTCAGTCTTATCTTATTATCTCCAGCTCTACCTGACCATCTATTCACCTGCATCTTGTCATTCTGCCAGTTGAAACTGCCCTTCTTTTCTGATTCAAATTGTTCCTCCAAATCCCTTCTCTAAATCACTTGTCCAGCAGGATTTCTACTCCCCATCCTTTCACAGATGCCTGGCACGATCTCTATGTATATTCTTTATGTATATTCTTTTTCACCCTCATCCTTTTATCATCTCCTATGCTGCTTACTCTGTCCAGGTGTTCGCATTTATTATGTCAGGTTTTGGCTTTTGCCCCAGTCTCTTTCATCCTGTCACATTGTTTAAAGTTGCTCGCCCCACCGCATTTAATGACTCCCAGATCTGTCATTTTCTTCCAAATTACTTGTTCAGTCACTCTGCTTCGCCCCTCCACTGCCTCTGTGTATCAGTCTACTCTCCCATCTCCTCAAGAATCCACATTATTTTCTGCATTTAGGTTCCACAGCTTTCCTTCTGTTACGTACCAGAAAAGGAGGAGAAGACTCAGAATACAAGAGGAACAGCTCAACAACACTACAATACAAAGCTGCAGTACAGGAGAAAATCTGTGGAATTCTAGACAGCTCACACCCATGTAGGGGATCAAATTTATTTATTGAACTCTTAAGTTTGTACGTTTCTTAGAAATTGGGCCAAATGTAAACAGATGTGTACAGGAACAGAGAAGTATATTCCCATACAAGGAAATTTGCCAAATTTCAAATTGCTCCTCCTAAGTATAATACCTATTATAATTTTTCTTCCAAATCATAACAATTTTTTGTCTCCATTGAGTAAAAAAAATAGGTTTTTCTAGCCTTCAACAAAAATGAAACAAGCAATTAGCACAGCATATTCTGTTCTGCTATTGAGGGCTGGCGCTGTCAGAAGGCCTACTGATGGGAAGTGCTATCACTGCTACTCAGACAGAACAGCATTACATTCAGATTTTTAACAAAGGCAGTAATTAGCACATTTGCCACCTGCAGCAATTGGCAAATCCACATAAAAGTTATCATCCCACATATCCTGGAATAACTTTTGTATAAATGCTTTTGGAGTTTCTTTCATTTAATTTGTGCTTTTGACTGCTTTCCAAGTTGAAATACATCCATCCTTCTCATTTTTTTTTTAAATTCACTCTATACCTTTTCACTGCTGTCTGTAGGATACTGACAGTTAAGTACTTGAAGATGGTTAAACTTGCTTGTGCTACCAATAAAGTATCTATTTGTATCTTCCCTTATCTTTTGGACAGCTAAAGGCATTACCTAAAATAATGCTCCAAAATTTATAGTAGCTTTATGAAAAATGGACACGTGGTTAGAAACATTCCATATTTTTCTTAATGTCTGTTATTTTTGGAAACTGTTTCCATGTGTTAACAAGTATTATACAGGGGTAAAAAATTACTTTGTGATTTTAGTCAATTTCTAAGATCATGATACTTACAGAAATCTATGACAACTGTTTGATTTTGAATTACACAATTTCTGTGTGCAACAAAATCTTAGATTTTTACACTGATTTCATATTTAGTGCTTCACTGTCAAAAAACACTGATACTACACCTGTAAATTCTGTGTGAAGATCTTCGTTAGAATATCACACATTTCTCAAAAGAAATTGTGACTTACTGACCGAAGAAAAAAAGAAGTTACTCATTTACAGGTACTGGTAAGACACTAACAGGAACATGATAAAAAACCTTTCACATTAAAAAACTTGGACATTAATTTGTGGAGTACGTTACTTTTATATTTATCCCACCTAAAAAGTGTATGAGAGTTCCAGTCATGGTAATCTTTGAGGCTAAAAAGTGTATCAGAGTTCCAGTAGTTGTAATCTTTGAGGCTAAAATAACATTAAGAAATGTTTGTTTTCTGAATAAGTGCTGACCAACAAATGCTAATGCATGAAATTATTTAATGCTACATGAACTAATTGGTATCTTGTCACATAATATGCCTTAGTAATCATACATGTACTATTATACACTAGCAACAATCTCTTTCTGGTAAATTTTAAAAGGCTGGACTTCAACAGGGAAAAAAGCATTCTGAAAACATCTTCAATTTCTATCAGTTTTGGAGTTTTACATATGAAAAGCTTTTGCAATACAAAAATAAAGGTAACAAAACTTCTGCTGATACTTTAAGAAAATGTTTTAAAAGTGCAGAAAAAAAACATGTGAGTGTTTTTATTAAGAACACTATGATGGCAAAGTAGTACATGAAATTTAAAATAAAATCTGCAGAGATTAATTTTTCAGGAATGGCTAAGGACTCAATCTTATCCTCTCAAAACAGTGCAGGTGATGCAGGTCACAGTAAAGGGCCAGGACGGAGTGAAATATGAAACTCTGGTACTGTGGATTAGTTCTACCTCCAAAATATCCTATTAGAGAATAAAATCACACCAATAAAACCAATCGATCAACAGAAAAAAATTATCTTATTGGGCAAAAGTTATTTCTGCAGTACCTTCAGGGGTGATAGCACTGGGACACACATCTTTTAGCAGGTCTCCCAAAGTATGCAACTGTCCTCCTGAAGCAATTGGTCGAAACAGCTTCTGTATAAAAGGTCTCTCTGTTGTTGCCTGTTTTAATAACAAAATCAGCAAAAACAATTTAAGGACTGTGAAAATATGTAGTATTACCATTTGAGACAGGTAGAAGATAGGACAGAACAAAAGGCTGCAGCAAAAGAAACATCTGGTATTTCCACATTCCCCGCCCCGGCCTTGCATTTCATTCATACCACAAAATGCAGGGCAGTTTTAGTTTATTAACACTTGCAAGTAAGCTGTCACCCCAGAAAAGATGTGAAGATAATTTACAGACAGTGTCACGGATATAAAACTGTTAATTTTTTTTTTAAGATTAAAATCCACCAAACCTTCTTTTACAGGAATATGATCTGCTTGAACAAAACATTTTAATATATTCTTTATTTAAGGAAAACAAGCAGTGAGCACAAACTTTGGAGTTCAACATACACCTATGTTTTGCCAAGTCAAAATACCCAGTATCTTCTGCAATAGTCTACCTTCCTCCTTTTAGAAGCATATAAGGCACTTTCAGTAGCAAACAAGTATCCTTATATGTCAAGACAGATGAACTTTTTTCCAATAGATTTTATGTAGAAAATTTGAAACTATTTCAGATGCAAGACACAGTATAATTAAAAAAAAAGAAAAGAAATAAGTGTGCTTTGATAGACAACCTGCCTACTTAAGAAATCAGTCATATATATAGGAACATTTATGACCTACTTCTGCTGCAGACATGCAAAGGAATTCAGAATTATTTCAGTAGTGGGTCCTTCAGTTTAAAGCCATTCCCCCTTGTCCTATCACCACATGTCCTCATAAAAAGTCCCTCTCTAGCTCTCTTGTAGGCCCCCTTAAGGTACTGGAAGGCTGCTGTGAGGTCTCTCTGGAGACTTTTCTTCTCCAGGCTGAACAAGCTGAAGCCCTTATTCCCCATAAGCTTTAGCACAGTTTCCAGAAGGATCTGCTCTTTGAGCTTACTGGGCACTGAGGTAAGACCGACTGGCCTGTAGTTCCCCAGGTCTTCCTTGTTTGCCTTTTAAAAACTGGGGTGACCTTTTAGTGGGAACTTCACTGGACTGCCACAACTTCTCATATATGATGGGTGGTGGCTTAGCCACTTCATCTGCCAGTTCCCTCAGGATCTGGGGGGATGCCTCTCATCATGTCCCATGGATTTGTATGTTCTTGAACCTAATCTCCTCCTCCTTCATTTTCCCAGTCCCTGCCCTTTGCCTTCCGCAACTTGGGCAGTCTAGCTGAGCCCTTGCTGGTGAAGATGGAGGCAAAAAAGACACTGAGTACCTCCATGTCTCAGGTAAACAACCCTCCTATTTCCTTCTGGAGAGAACCTACAATTTTTCTAGTCTTCCTTTTATCCCTGACTTTCCTATAGAAGCCTTTCTTGTTGCCCTGAATGTCCTTGGCCAGATTTAATTCTAACATGTCTTTAGCTTTCCTAACCTGATCCCTGGCAGTTCAGGCAATTTCTGTCCTCCTCCCAGGCTACCTATCTACCCTTGCTTCCACCCTCTGTAGGCTTCGTTTTTGTGCTTGAGTTTGTCCAGGGGCTCCTTGTTAAACCATGCAGACTTCCTATGGCTGAATGATCTGCATCTACTTAAAAACTCTGGTTATGTTAATGCAATCTTCTTCTTTGAGTATCTGTAAAAGCAACCCCAGGGTCAGCAAGAACCTGATAGTGCAAGCACAAAGGTTTTTTTTCCTGACAACCTGACCTCTCCACCCAAACTTGGTACCTGAGCCAGAAAAGAGAAGTTAAAAATCCCATATTCAACCAACCCAAACATTTTAATCAAGCTCTAAATTGTTGCTGACAATTTTCTGCCAGCAGCTAACTCCTGAAAACAGTTGATGTGCCCTGCATGATGGAGGACTGGGCTATAATAAATGACACTTCCATCAAATAGTATCTTAATTGGAAAAGGCAATACAAGCCACTGCCCCTCTCAAATTTAGTTTCCTACCTCTTGGAAAGTGGTTCCTGTCCTACTGTGGTAACTAACAAACAGAAAGAAAACAACCCAAATGAACATTAAAAAGTATTTTGTCTCCCAGTAGAGGTTTTTGGGGAGAAAAAAACAATCACGCAAACAAACCCACAAAAAAACCCCCACCTAAATCCCAAATCTAAATAAACCAAGTATAGGAAAAAACTCCAACGTAAAAAATTATTTTTGAAAAGAGGTTATGGTGTCATCTGCCTACATGAAAAGCCAGAAGCAGGTTAACCATGACAACATAACTGTCAGTCACAGGCAGGACAGGAATCTTTTCCCAGGAGTGGTATACGAACTCAGAAGTAACTCCAGAGCTCTACAGTGCACAACTGTTGACACACAGCTACTTGTTACTTCTTGACAATAGTCTCCAAAAATGGAAAAAGCGTCTTTTCCCAGTTTTTCTTATGAAGACTGATCAGAAGGAGCTTACAGCTGCTATGGTCAATTCTGTGTGTCCTCAGGATAGCAAAATGTGGATACAAACAGTGCTAATGAAATGTCTGAACATTTGAAAAATGATGGGAAGCACATAGCTAAGCAGGATCCACCTCAGATAGATCCACACTTGAGAAGGGAGCTCTGGCACATTACACTGAAGAAATGTACTTCCAAAATACAACAACAACAAAAAAGGTAAAAAACCCTTAAAACATAGCCAAAACAATTTAGTATCCAGTTTGATTTTTAAAAATAATGATGTATTCACAGAAGTCTAGTCATAGCTCCCAAGTGCTTACCATCTGAAGTAGCAGAAGTGGAAATAAACACCAGAAGAATTATGCAAGCAAAGGTCATTATCATCAACAGATTTTTAAAATAAGAATTACCCAAGTGTGTACTGCAGTTTCTCATTTCTTATTAATAAATTATAATTTCCCCCCCTAGTTATAATAGGGAAGGAAAAGCCAAAAAAAGCCAAAGATGTATTTTCTCAAGCCTCCCACATAGCTGCTGACTGCTGCAATACAATATCCTTAGCTGCTATCGTGAAACATTATAGAAAATTAGTTCAATTTTGTATTCTAAGTGTTAAGCAACACAGATGTGGTAATGTAAATAAAAATCACTGGTCTTCATCAATGTTAAAATGATAAAAGTAACTGCATGTTGTTTATACAAAGACTGTGGTTCACAAATCTAATCCTACAGGCACAGTATTACACCAACATGCTTACACTTCTTCCCTCACATGCTGCAGAACCCTTACACATTAAAAGAGTCAAAAGAAAAGTCCCATCCTACAATCCACAATATTTATAGGACAAATTTTCGAAGTATCTTAGTCATACAGGAGCATAAATAATTTTTAAAAAAAATCTTACCATGACCCTTTCTCAAGTGTAGTAATATAAGCCAAACTTGACTACAACTTTCTACTCTTGCCATCCTTGGAAGTGTTCCCAGCCAGGCTGGAGGAAGCTTTGAGCAACCTGGTTCAGTGGAAGATGTCCCTGTCCGTAGCCTTTGAAAGGTGCCTTCCAACTCAAACTGTTCTCTGATTCTATTTAATACAACACATGAAAGAATAGCCACCACGAATAACTGCTTCATGTTGTGTTTTGTACAATATTTGCTTAATTAATCATGCAAAAAAGTACTACCTGTAATTTAACCCACAAAGACATCACTGCATAACTGCTAACTGATAATAATTTTAAACAAATCTGCAACAGACCTAAAGCATGTATTCATACAGTAGCCATAGTTTTTCCTATAAAATTATCATAGCTTCAACAGAGTGGAGCACTTATTGAAAGATTTTATTTTACAGTCTAGCCTCCATGTAGGTGTGAGTTGTTCAAAAGACTCTGGACGCACTTGCAGGACACAACAGGTGAAAGTCAACCAGTAACTGTCAACATCTACAAAGGAAATGCCTTCAAGTATTTGAGTGTATGAAGACAATCACCTGACACAAAAATTGCAGTGCATTTTACTGTGATTATAGTAATCCTTAGTATCAAATTAGGGGCAGTCCCATGGTGTAATGGAGAGCACTCTGGACTCTGAATCCCAAAAGGACCTGAGTTCCAGTCTCCATGGGGACCGTCCCCTGGCAGTTCAATGCCTCCCTGCCATCCCATCCCGTCACATCTCGGATGCTCAGCAGGGTGAGCCCCGGTTAGTACCGAGTGCTGTGACAGTCCCGAGGACTTCACTGTCACTGTCCAAGCTCGCTCGGCCGTGGCAGGTGGACCTCAGGACTTAAACGGTGGGGCCAGTTCTGCGCACGCTGTGCCTCACCTAAAACATCCACTGCACAGGCTGGAAGGGCACACCCACGTGGGGAGAGCCCTGCCCAAATCTGCGCTTGCGAAGTCTGCCCATACGTAGTATCAAATTATCATATTTGTATGATAGCAAATCTTCATCTATAAATTCACATATTTTTTATGAAGTTGGACTTAACTGCAATTTCTCATTCTTCTACATTACTACATAGCACCACAAATCTCATTCTTAGCAGAGCAAATGAAAAATTTACTCTTTTTTTAAAGAAAGTTTAAACCATAACAGTGATAGGGACATGACAGAGGAGACAAATTACACTACAGTGAGAAAGAAAAAAACAGGTTAAAGTTAACTATTCAGGTATAGCAGCATTGACAAGAGTTACAGATGAGGGCAAGTTTTAAAAGGCCCTCTAAGACAGTGTAAAGCCTCACAGGATTGGAGACAAGCTATATAGTTACATATTGTGCTAACATTTGTAACTTTGTAACTTTTTTCCCTACCACGCTGACACAAAAAAANTCAGCCTGCCTGGTCCTTTTCAGAATCGACAGAACATCAAACACTGCATGAAATCCACAATTTAATTAGTCAGACATTTTATACAGGATGCATCCTAAAATGAAAAACATAACTTGTGAACTGTTGGGTTTTAATCTGGAAAGATCACAGTTACCAGTATTTTCATCTAGAGGAAGGGATTTGGATTTTCTGCCTAAACTCTCAGCTGCTATTCAGTATTCAAACAAATAAAAGTCAGCGTACATATTGAACCCACAAAGTAAAAAAAAGAATTTCTTACAATTCCCACATGTGTATACACTGGCAGCCCAAAACTGTAAAACTTGAGACTTCCCTACATACTCCATCATATTTTCAGTAACTTGTCAAATTCATAGTCTGTGCTGTTTTGTAAGGAACCACTTCACACTAAAAAAACCTCTTAATTTCATAGAACCATTTTGCTTAAACCAATTTAAACTCAACCAAGAAGCTTTAAAAGTAGTAAGCCTGCACAGTGATGCAAGTTATTTCATATAAGAACACCCAACAGGAAAATACCTACTCCTTGAAAATATAATTAATTATGTAAATTTTATTAAATATTTGCTCAAAAACATTTTCACATTTTTAGAAGGTCTTCTATTCTGTAGAAATGTTTTCAGTTAAAAATCTCAGTACATAATGTAGAAGTGACTATTTGAAAACACGATGCATTGCTGTAGTCACAAACCTATCACAATACCATCATGCCTGTCTGAAAACGTGATACTGCAAATCCTGGTCTGAAATACTGCTCTTTCACTGGTGCTGAAATGCTGGTTTTCTGCTGGCATTGCTGGGTGACTTTTTCTTAGTATTAGTCCGGAATCACCGAGTACTTAATTGTGGAGAAGGCAAAGCAATGTTTCTAGGTGGGAGTTGTTCTTATTTTTTTTTTTTTAAAAAGCTATTTAAAATAAACTTCATCTCTTTCACAAAGGTGATTTTCATCTCCCAGAAGCCACACTGCTTCTTTCTATACCTTTGATAATTTTTCTATTTTACTTACTCTTCAAGATGTTAGGACTGAAACAACATTCCAAAAAAACAGACTGTTTCTAGTATTTTTTTAATTAGCCTTTGCAAACTCCAAGCAGATGCTCCAGTTATGATTTTGCGTGCTTTGAGTAAGGCTGGCACTGCTTTGTCAGCATTCAAAATTGTGAACTTCTTACGTGCAACATCCCATCACTGTTCAGAGAATAAGGTACATCTCATCATAAAACAGAATCAATTAATTTTTTTTAATAAAAGAACTAAGTAATGTTTTTATATTTCCAACATGTAGCTAAAGACTGTAAGACAAAAAGGAGTATAAATATGCTCAACACACCTATCTAGAATTACCACAAAAATTGAGTCACTGACACCATGTGCTCTGGGTTGCAGAACAAGTTGTAAAATCAATATACGTTATAAATCAAATTACTTGGTTTTCCCATATTACATTTTAAATTGCACTAATAAATTATCTAGTTTAGTGGTGGAAAAAATGCATCCTTTCACTTTTCCTTGAGTTTGTATTAGAATTTCTGCATTTATGTTACAAGAAGCTTTGGTTTCCTCATTAAATTAGAAGTGTTTATGGTGATGGGGACAGGAACTTTATACTCCCTAATATTTTTAAGAGGCTTGAAAGAACAACAGCAAAAGAAGATTAAACAAACAGGCTACACTTTATACATTTAATTACACTAACAGCAGTCACCTAAATTAGAGTGCAGAAGTATATCACTATATTGAAGCTTAAGTTAATTCTATGAATACATGCATATATGCATATTAATGGTCTTAACAAATGTGTATTTGGATACATCTTTAAATCTCTTAAATGGGGAGGCAATCATTCTATCAATCACAGATATCAAGGAATCATAGTATCAAATGAAAATTCTGTTATTCTTGAAAGCACTTCTAACAGTATTACACAAGTCAGAAATGCCCTGGGTTTTGAACATTAATGATCACTGTTCAAAAGCAAGGACAGTTAGATGACATATTCTCTTGGTGGAAGTTTTAACAGACCATAACAATGGCCACCATAACATGTGGCAAACATTACATCAAGAATTAATGCAAGTAATAATGCCAGAATTATCTAGTATCTTAGTCAAGACTGCAGTCAAATGAAAGCCACAACTAGAATTATCAACACATCTGGAATGAGGTTAAAATTTTATGCAGCAGGACTTATTACAGTTATGTCTAGACAATAATATTAAACCATTTTTGACCATGAATAGCTAAGGACTATTTTCCGTATTGTATGTGGGCAACAACTCATGTCTTCCTTGAAGCCCTTCTTTGAACAGAGCACACTGTATGAAGCAACTGCAGTTCTATCCCAACTTTCTACACAACTAACAATAGTTTAGCATTATTATAAACCTGCAGAGAAATATGGCAACTATTTCAGTTAATTCTCCCATACATTGCTGAGGGCCATTACTTGCTCATCTTTAGAAAGATTAAAGACTATTTAATATATCACCCTTTTCTATATTATTTAAACTGGCAGACGATGCTTCCTTACAATCTTTTAGAAAAAGCTTTACGTAATAGGAATGAGTAATTAGAACCATATATAACATTTGAAAGTTAAAGTCCTACCACATGTTCTACTTACCTGAAAAAAATACACCTAGTTAAAAAGCATCCATTAAATTTGTGATTAAAAATTTAATGGGATGAGTATATTGCAACACTTCAGAATAGAAGACATTGCTTCAGTTTCTATAACTATATATCTAAAGATACATCATGCTGTTCACATTGATTTTTGTATCCAAAGTACTTCCTGATGTTCAGGCAGATACTTATACACATGGATGAAATCCCCCTGAACATTTTCTTCTCTAAGCTGAACAGTCACATGTCTCTCAGCCTTTTTTTTTCTCTTATTAGATGCACCAGTCCCTTAATCACCCTAGTGGCTCTTTACTGGGTTCTCTCTCCCTGTAGCTCCATACCTCTCTTGCACTGGGGAGCCCAAAACTGAACTCCAGGTGTGGCCTCAGCAGTGCTGAGTAGAGTGGAAGGATCACTTCCCTCATCATGCAGGCAACTCTTAACATACAGCAAACCCAGGATATCGCTTAGCTTTCCTTTCACAGTTCTCACTGTACATGTCTTGTTATACCTGGTGGATCATTTTTAGCAAGAGTATGCACTGTCAAAAATTCATTACCAACTCCACCCAAAAAGGTGCAGAAATACCACTCAAAATGCCTAACAAGCATGCCTGAACCACATTCTGGCTGTCATCTGGTGACAATAAGTTTTCTTGTTGAGGTAAAGTAGCACTATACTCTCTAAACAACACAATTTGCATTATTTCATCTCAAGTGAATTGTATAGATATTAGAAGCAGAAGAAAGTCAACACTCAGGATACACAGAGCAGACAGCAGGCAACTGTCATATGGCCAGAAGTAACAGACACTAAACAGAAGAAATAGCTTCAAGAAGCAGTTTTGTTGAACACTGAGAAGACAAAGATGCCAACAATAAAAGCATGGCCTTGAAGAATTAAATTTCCTTCACAGAAAAGGATTTTTGTTTGTAATTGGTAAAATATCAAGGTACTGGAGTGTCAGGGACAACAAATCAATAGCACTCTTCACAGCTGCAGTATCTTATGTGCACATGCAGACCTAAACCTTACATAAAAATAAGCAATAGAGGACTGACTACCTACAAAGGAAACAACTTGAGAAGTGGATTTATATCCTCAAAAGCAAACACTCCATTGCTTGCTTAGGAGCAGTGAAGAGTACAATACTTCACACACCACTTTCAATCTACTTCAAACCATTAAATTCAATAATTCCCCTTAGTTTTCTACAGTAACAATGAAATAGAAGGAACTCATATAGTCAAGGACAGCTAAATTTCAAATATTTCTTTGTTAATTTGTATTGAATTCCTTGAGTATGGTGGCATTTACCACTTCCTCATAGGTTTGTTCCATTCCACATTCCCCTGTATAGAATTTGCTTTCAGTCTTCTAGAAAGTGCAAATAGAAGTCTTGGCACTTTGCAAAATACTGAACACTTCCCATATTTTTAATCCTTTACTTCATGCAAAAGTTAACCAGCTTTATTTACTTCTTTTACTCAAAAATGAGCAAAGGATAAATAACATAGCATACTGATTACTGACAAATCGAAACAGATACTTCTGTGACTTTCATCTATGCAGAGCTTTGCACCATCATCATAGGCCAGGCCTTGTTGTACCTTAATTTCTAAGCAATAAGCACTGCTCATGCTGCACAGACACAGAAATAACCCTTGAAGATGACATTCCTAACTTCACTGAAAAAATTAATTCCCTATCTGCTTTTCCCTTTTTTTTTCTGATAGTAAAGCAGCTCACCAACTAGGGTGGGGCTTGGGGGTTTTTGTTAGCTGGGTGTGGGTGTGGGTGTGGGTGTGTTTGTTTGTTTGTTTTTTGTGTTTCGTTTGGTTGGTTTGGTTTGTTTTTTAATTTGCTATTACATCAGAGAGCCAGTCTCACAGAAATAGTTCCAGCCAGTAATCGTCCCTTTTGCTAGAAAATAAGAACCTGACCACATTACAAAGTATGTAGGGATAGTGGCAAATCACTTTGTGTGGACTAAACCAAGTGAAATGGAGAAGTAAACTGACCAGCATTAATGATCAGAAGGTAGCAATATACTAAAGAGCACTGCATTTAAATTACAAGACTTAATATTAATTATACACAGACCTAACTCAACTGAATTATTGCTTCATTCATTGTCTTCATCATAGTCTCTCAATGTATTCATATTCTTAAGAATTAACATTCAAGGCTAGGCTAAAAAGTGTAATTTTTTTTTAATTGCATGCATACGTTAACTTTCCTAAAAAATTAGGATGATACATAAATCTACAAGAGTATTATCTTAATAAAACAGTTTAGGGAAATAGAGCCACAAGAAGTCCAACTTCACAGTTTAAATTCAAACTCATAACATGAACATTTACACAGACCTATTTATATGAAACTTCATTATCGTAAGACAATTCAGAGAAAAGACAATAAATGAAGAGTTTTATACAAAATTAATTTGCTAAAAATGAAACCACCAATTTGTAACTAGGGAGTGCATATGACATTTGGTAAGATTAAGATATTTTCCAATTAGGAACAGATGATTTCTCTTTTCACCAGAAGCGTTCATTATTTCATTGCAACCCAAAATGTACTTTGACTTAAAAAAAATCTATGAAAGTGTTTACACAGTTCATTTAGTAACTACTAGGATTCTGCTGGTTCTTTAAATACTTAGATTCTTCTGAGATTTAAGAGTATCCTAAGTACGATAAGATAAAGGTTTTTTAAAAAAATATACTATGCAGCTTTTCCCAATATGCAGAATCCAGTACATTGCTTTAAACTAGTTATAAATTCAGAAACACAACAAACTGTTTTTCATACAAGTAAAACTACTTTACTCATTGTATACAAGCTCCACCTACACTAGACTCAGGATTGCTGTAGCTCCTACTGGTAAGCCTGAGCTAGCGTAGAACTATCCAGCTTGATAACAGCTCAACCGCAGCTTACAGAGGTGACCTGAATTGCTGAGGTTTTTACAGCCCCATCTCTTCTGCATCTCCATCCCTGAGCGCCATGCAACTTGTACAATAGCTGTGAACCAGGCAGAGTGACAGTTTTACAGACAACTTGGGCATATATATGGAAACTTTAGTCACATTTTTGACAAGAACAGTTTATCATCTCAGAATTTATCTTTTAAACTCTGATTGCAGGTCCCATCCTGTACCGAGATTCTTAAAGGCACAAGGATGATCTTCCACAGGGATTCCTTAAGTCTCATAAAAGAACTGCATACACACTCCCTAATAGAGAATATGTGAAAAGTCATCTTTAATAGACCTGGTTTGAGCCAGCCCATTTCAGTGTGACTTAAATGGACAAGAAAAGCTTATGCAATTCTGGAACCTCAACTGTGGTCACAGTGACCTTCAACTGAAGGTGACAACTAGTCAAATTGTTACCACTTTCAGTACAGAACAAAACAATTCAGTTCAGAAAACAAGAATTTACGGATCATGCTGCCCACATGTAATATCTAGATATAGATGATTTCTTTTTTCTCTCCAATCATGAGGCACTAGGAAAAAAGATTTATCTAACAAAGATTTTAAACTTTCTCAATCATAGAGCTTTGGTTTTGAAGTAATTTAAAACTAGTGAAAGTGTGCTACTGTTTCTTTAGTGCTGAACCATCAGTTATTAAAATAAATCATTCTGTGTACTCAACTGATGATGAACCAGAATCCATTTGCTTCTCTTCAGCACAGAAATTCATCTAAGCCCAGCTGTTACACAAATCAATTATCGTTTCACATAATTTTCCTATTTGCTCAAACTTCCTCTTTGTAAAGAAAATTTTTAACACGTAATTTGATCTATTTTCAGCAGTTCCTGTGTGAAAACATAATTTTGAATAAATACAAGAAAAGTTAAATAAGGTATTGCACACAGGTCTGCTCAAGAGCATTTTGCACTAGACAACGAAAAGCTGAAACTTGCTGTGTTGTGTTGCCCTCTTCAGGTCAACAGGTCGACTAGATTTTCTAGTTCTTTTGCTTCAAGAGTCACTACATGTCAACTTCTTTCATAAAAATTTTCAGATTTGAAGTTTCAATTAGCAGCCAACTTCACCTGTATTACACCAGACACCAGTGCTTGAAGTATTTTTGGTTTAATAGTCTATAAACCTCACTTATCACCTCTATGTCTCCCTAAACTCCCTAACCAGCTAGAGTTTGACAAGATGATTAAAAAGAACCAACTTCAGCAGAGGTATAAGCAAGAGGCTTAAAGAGTTGATTCCACTTACCAAAGAAAACCGAAGTTCCTGAAATCACCCTGTAAACGAACTTGGGAGGTCAGAGTCTCAGATGACTTTAAGTGGTGTAAGGCAAAACAGAATCTAGAAACTCACGTTAGATAAATTCAGACTTGAAATGCAATGGGAAGTTTTCAACAAAAGAAAAATTTAATAACCTTCTAATATAAAAGGGTAGATTTGTTATTACTTGAAAACTTTACAGGTGAACGTAGTATCTTTCCAAACAATCTGTTTTGATTAGTTTTTCAATAGCTGTCATAACATGGGCCAAATTGTGCTGCTTATTTGCATACTTTTAATGGATTTTGCAATTGATTATCTGAGCTCTGCCAATTAATGAGGAATTACGGGTAAAACAGCCTTCAGTTGCTTGGAAACAGCCATGCTTGAGCTTCTGCTTCATTTCTTGACACAGATATTAAAAATGTCTTACTATATTTCATTTGACACTCCCTCTTTGCTATATTTAGAGGACAGGTCATAGTAAACAATTAAGTCTATTCAGACATCTCAGTCCTGCAACTCTGACAGAAAGAGTGAAGTGTTGGATTTAACTGAGATATAAGTATATTTAAGTATGGAGAATTTCACTCATATTACTAAGGAAGATAAACAGCATAACAATTTGTCATTATGACTTAGTCACAACATCTTAAGAAACTCGTGATAGGAAAAACTGCTCAAAGTTAAGGCCTACTATGTAATTAAGCAAAAAAAAAAGAAGCTAGTCAAACCCCTTAGAAAACAGAAGCAAAGGAAATGCTCATTCCAGTACCATGGCATTCCTCCCTACCCAAATCAAGGAACAAGCAAACAAACAATCCCAGATCGTTCCCCTCTGGGCTGGCAAATACACAACAGCCAACCTGTCTCAGGTCTATTGCAACTCCAGAAATCTAAACACAGAACTTCTCATGAAGAGTTTCCATGTATTTTCTTTCACATACATTTGTAATTTTATTCTCAAAAATTAAATGCCATACACAACTTTAAATCCAATATACACATAGGGCAGACTCCAGAGGAAAGGAAGAAGATCAACAGGGAGAGAGCAAGCAAGTGGGGGAGAGTGACATGGGGAGAGAGCAAGATAAAAAAAGGAGTGCAAACTAAGTGTCCAATAACTGAGACTCAGAGTGCTCCCATCTGCAGCACAGGACAGCAGGCAGCAGTTCATCAGAGCAGTCACTATCAGCACGTAGAGACTCCTCTCCAGTGCCTGAATAATATGCCCCATCACAGTGCCCAGAGACAAAGACCAACAAAAACTTCCTGCTACCTACCAACCATACAGTTTGTTCAATTAGAGTGTGCAACATCAGCTGGTCTTAGAAACATGGGGGAAAATTCCACAAGTCAAACTAGCTCTAGTACTGGACATGAAAAGCAACACTTACATTCAAAATATACTCAAAATAGTACCATTATTTTCTCTTTTGCTATTAAAGAACAAGTGCAAAAAGCAGTCTATTCAACAGTACCGTCAGACAGAAGGGCAAAAAAGGTTTTGTGCACCTGTCAAGTGAAGACAAAACACCTCTAAAGTGATGAAGTGGGGAATTTTTTTTTACACATCGCAGTAAAAGTGTCACAAAAATAAAATCACTATTTTTAAACTGTCTCTGGCAGAAAAAGTTTCCACCTATGTCAAAGGTTCATCTGGTGCAAGTTCCATATGACACAATTAACAGAATATGACAGTTGGCAACAAAATCTCCAAGATACCTTAGCTAACTTTTAAATTGCAAACTAGTTGATCCTTAGTGATACTCAGCCTTTTTCTTCATCATCTACAGTACATATGAGGATTGTAGTTGAATCTTAGCTGCTATACTTAGAAGACGACGTGCTGGACAGAGGTTTTTAAAATTACCTGTGGTTAGTTTAGTTCTGACTTAATCCAAGCGCAATGCTCGTATTCTTGCCATCTTTCTCCCACACACTCCATCAGATTTGGTCACCACAGGAGATATGATTCATATTACTCTTTAGAAATGTATTTTAATAGACAGGCTTTATAATTGAAAGAGCTTTTGAGCTTTTAAAATTATCCATCCTTCACTGAAAAACACATCAGATCACTTTACTGAACGTATTTTTTTCTGCAGCAACTTTGCTAAATCACATTTAATTGCTGCTAAGACTAATTTTGTTATTTGATACCATAATTTAATACATTTCTTTGAAGGAAAACAAATTCATCCATCTCCTGCTGACAAAAAACAATTTAGACAGTTCTTTTCACAGAATTTTCTTTTAATAATTAGGAGTAATGGAAGGTACAGAGACTAAGAGGAGGAACTTCTCCCACTGAAGGTAAAACCCGGTCATTTCCTGCCATTCACCTGTATATCCTTAAGTATCTTCAAGAATACTACCTGACAACACACAGGGACTAAAGATCCACTGCAATACAAACCCAGGTTAAATCAGGTGTTTATGTAGGGATTTACAAACAACCAATTAGAATGCAAAGCTCACTTCTACTAGCACTAATGGAAATTAAATGCATTGAGGTAAATACATCTTAAGAACACTTTAAATCAGTTACTTCTACATATGAAAGTCTGTCACTAAATACTGTGAAATTATGTTAAAACTACAGGAATTAACTCCTTGTTTGGAATTAAATTATAATCTCACCCTTCCTAAGACTTTCTGAAAATTCCTTTAAAAACACAGAGCAGTATCCAGTATGCAAACCAACAAAGCAAACAAAACAAGCCAGAAACACCTGCATCCACTTTTTCAAAAAGGGGAACATCACTAAAAATGTTTAGATATATCTAAGAGCAGCATTACTGAAAATAATATATAACAGCGTTGCCAGTGACTGTCTCAGCATCATTTTTAGTTGTCTTTGGTCTTCTCTTCTTAGATATTTTGTGTT
>VWZD01008622.1:245759-262447 GCA_013396695.1 Sakesphorus luctuosus
TGAACTAGAGCAAGTAAGGGTTTCCAATTAAAATGATAATAAGAATCAAGATTGGTACTACTGGCTAAAGGGATAGATATTTCCGAAGTTTTTTGTTTTATTTGTTATTTTTTTATTTAAAAGCTTCACTAGCATGAAATTGTTTGACATCATAGAAAGCATCCCTCATGCTTTAAAGTTCTGCAACCGATTTAGACAGCAAACCCTTCATTTTGCAAACCCATTTACGTGATTTCTATGAAAAGACTTAGAAAATCCCCACACCTATCAGAGAACAAGCAAACAACTTAGTCATCAACCAAACAAAATAATGTACTACTTTTCCTGATACATACTTTTTGATACTTATACAACCCTGGCCATCTGCTATGATCTCTGACAAAATAACTGACTTCCGTTCTCAATTTAAAGTTTCATTATGACAGTAAATGTCTTACATGTAACATTAAAAGATACTTCAATCCCACTGCAAGACTCTATAGTTCTTATGGGCAATATAACCTGTTAAAAAGTACAATCAGACTATTCAGTGCTATGAATAAAGGATTTTCTTTTGATAGCTACAGGTGCAAAAGCTAGGTAGAAATAGATCAAAACACTCCAAGAGGGCACAAACTGTTCAATTTTGAGAGAGGTGACATGAGTTTTGTGGAAGCTTTTAACTATACTAATACTTCATTAAGGTCACTTCATTGTGACCTCAATACTATAAAAAATAAGGAGATGTTGAAAAATTGTAAGAATTCCAAGAAACATCTTCAAATAAACTGCTGAGGAAAATGAGTGCTCATGTATTAAAACAGAAACTCAACACCCCCCCTGCCCCATTCAAAGCTACCGATCGGATTGTAAAGTACACAGTTAGAAGACAAAGGTAAGAACTTGATGCAGGATCTATGCTGTTACTTTCACTTTAAAATACCAACAAGAAGCATATAGAGTGGCTGAGGGAAAAGTGTTGCTCCTGAAGTGTTTGACTGAGACCTTTCAGATGTCATCTGGCATCCAAAGCAGTCTTCATAGTTAGCAGTTATTTTTAATAACCGAATTAGATTTTTGGGTTATTTTTTTTTTAAAGAAAACAGACAAACATCATCTATACCAGCCTTAGCACATTCTCAAATATTACACACTGACAACATAATGAATGGCAATTATCTATGAGAATAAATACAGTCTACTTTGTGTGCTACTTCACACAACTCAAGAGTCCAGCAAATATGAGCATAATGTTAAAAAAGGGAACATGTAATTCTGTAAACAGATTATGATATATGACACCTCAGTGGAAGAGTTTGGTAAAAGTGGCTTTATTTAATTGACTCCTACCTGATAAATTCTAAATGGGATGTATCGAAATCCATTATCTTCTGGAGGATATTCCATGAGTTTTCGATTTATTGCCCAAAACTGCTCAAATTTATCTGTGAAAGTAAAATTAGACTTTATTAACATCAGTAACACATATTCTTTTTCAGATAAAAAGGGTAAGTGAGACACGATTGGAACAACATGTAAACTTTTCTTATACAAGCTTGACCTAGTTTTGAACTTATTTTCCCCACATTTCTCTTCCTCATTTAGCCTGAAGCCAAAGGTAGGTCATCTGCATTCTCCTATGAAAACAGTGATGTGGCAACTTATCTAACTGAAAGAGAAAGCAACTTGAATTCATATCTTATTTCCCACTGTGAAGGAAATACTAGGCCATAAATTATGTATTTCATTACCTCAATTAACAGTGTCTGTTTCTCCACTCCCTGCTGCTACTGGTTTACACTGCCTTTCAATTGGTTTTGAACATCTAATTGTTCTTAACTACAGATGAACAACAGGTGTCAAGTATAAGAGAAACAATCTGCAACAACATATGATATAATCAGGTAATATACTGCCAGATTCATGGTACAAACCAAAAATAAAAGCTTATGCTTGAAACAGAATTTTATTATTATCCAAGTAACTAGGGTTACTAAAATAGCCTGAGGCAGCACACCATTTCATCCTGTTCAGATATTACAAGAACTGAATAGTTTTAGTTTCAAATGTATTAAGGAGAGCATATGTCTAAGAGTAATAAAGGCTTTTATACATGCAAATCACTTATTCAAATCAAGCAAACAACTAGTATCAAAAGTGCTTAGAAATGAACACAAAAAGCTAAGATGAATAAAGCTGTTGCTAGCCTTACTGCAGAAGGCAGCTTTATAGAGGGGAAAAGCAAGGGGTAAATTTCCTTATAGGCCCTATCTCTCCAAGGCACCAAACACAGCGGGCATTTCTTCAGAAGGAACACTGTCTCCAATTTCTCCTCCTTGGCACAATGTTCAATCAAGTCTCAAGAAGCTGGGCTATATACCCATGACAGACTTCAGCCCCCCTGGAGCAAGGTGAAACTCAGAAATCTATTCAGTGGACAAAGGTTCTTCCTGTTTCCAAAACTGCTGACAAAAATCGAAGCAATTGCAGAAAACAAAAGGAGTTTGAGATTTGCTTCACTCCAGCATACAGCACAGATGCCTGTCAGTGCAATAAAAGGCATAGTTCAATATATATTGCAGGGTTTATAACACATTGTTTTTCCTGACTGAATGTAACACAAGGCAGGAATTTCCAAGAAACTGTAAACAAACTTGCGCCAGGTATTCTGTAGGAGCATTTCCTGATACTTATGTCAGAAAATACTTCCACACCCTTGTTTTCTGATTAGCAGACAGGCACTTACCTGAGCTGCAGTCAGTACCACCATGCAGAGACTTGCCCTAGATCAGGAGCTGACTGGACACAGGGTGTTACCCCATAGCAGGGTCCTACCCCATAGCTGGGAAGCTCAGGAGGCAGCAGTGACAACCCTGGAACAGAATGCACTCAAGCAATCCTGTATTTGGGAACCCTGGCCTAGAGAGTCAGAGGTTTACCCTTACAATGTCCAGCACAAAGAATGACTGCCTCCTCCTCAAGAACTCTGTCAGGAAGAAGGTGAAGATTTAGCAAACTTCCTTCATTCTTGGGGACAGCACCGACAACAGCTTACAGCTTTCACTACAGATGTGTGGACATGCATCCTACAGCAGGCATTGATCAATTTGTACTTCCATTACCACTTCTGACTATAACTCAATAGATAAAACTGTTACCACGATACACAAAACAAAACAGTCAACACCTACTTAAGCTAGTGAGCTCCAGCAGACTCAAACAAGGATTCTATATATTTGGAGACACCCTACTTGAATAAAAATAAAACAAACATTAACTTTATTTACATGTTTAAGGCTCATATTACAGTAATTAGGAAACAGCTTCCTGTTCTCAAAATTCAACAGAGACGAGCAACACATCTTATGGATCAGAAGAACTAAAAATTCTGAACAAATAACACACATGTTAGAAGCTTAAGAGTGTTGACCCTTGTGGCATATACGGCGAACATGTGAGTCGTTGAAGGACAAAAAAAAGTTAAAAAATGGTAATGTGCAGTTAACTCACTTCTGTTCTTCATTTCAGCTTCCTTATCTCCCAAAAAACATGCAGGTCATTTTATTTAATGCACGTAAATTTACAAATTTGTATTTCTCAGATTATTCTCTGAACACTCAGACAATGCTTAAGACAATCTACTGTTTAAATTTCTAACAGTTTCTATAGCTTCCAAATATAAGAGCAATAAATCTGCAACAGTTGAATGATGAACTTGTTGCATTTTGTAATCAAGTATTTTCTGTCAATCCATCTAATACTCAGGAATTAAAAACTTTCTAGTAAATTAGCTAGACATAATGGAGTCAGATTTCTTAAGAAGGATCTTCACTGTGTGTTAAGCACTATCTGAAGACCTCTAAGTTAATTCCTCCTCATAACCTTATATTGCTGTCCTCCAAACATCTTTCCACGGACACAGCATTTTTACAGTAGGAAACCAAGTCGGGTGTAAGAAAATGATGACACATTTTTAGCGCAAGCAGCAGAAAAGGGTATCCAGTCTGCACACTGATATATATGACCTGGCAAGAGCTTTAATAAGCAGTCAGAGCATTGGCTAAATGCCAGAACCCTAAAACACCAAAAACGCAAAATCCAAAACCAACTGCTTTTCACAAATCCTTAAGACTCAAAGCTTAAAATGAACACTCAAACGTCCTAACACAAACACACAAAATCCCCCACAGCCTCCTTGAAAATACAAGTGAAAGGACTTGTCATTCTCCCATTTTTGTTTATCTGTACCCCCTATTTATGCAAAACAGACTTAAGGAAGCTATTTATGCTACAATGAATTACAAGACCTAATTCGTTCGTTGGCTAGATAGGGCAAAGACAGAAGGTGCTGGTCAAAACTTCGACAATCAAAACAAAACTGAGTCTTCATCAAGCCAGTAAACAAGGAAGAGTTCTCGACCTGTCAGTAAAAGCACTTCACACACTTGTCTCCCTCCCTCGTGAAAAGGTTAAGCAGTCTGCATGATATCTAAACTACCATAATAAGTCAAATCAGATTAGTTTTTGTTCTCCACAATCCATCTGTTTTTAAGGAAGTGCTTGATCAAGGGTGTTAGAGAGTTTCTGTATTAGCAAAAAACAGTATTTGCAAAAGACAGATGTTCATATCTAAATAACAATAAAGTAGCAACAAGATTTGAACAAAAGTGAGGTTAGTGACAGTACAAAAGTTTCATATGACTCCACTAATCAAATTTCTCAAACAAGAGATAAGGGTTGCTATCTAACTTTGCCAAAAATTCAATATAAAAGCTCTTCTCTCTGTATTCTATGTTAAAGATCAGAAAGTTAATGACCAAATAACTGATGAGAGATCCAGATGAAAAATGTATCACCCAAGTCACCTATATTTATAAATATTTATTTATTAGAAATGCAGTCACTGAACGCTCAAATGCCAGACAGACGTTAGCATTCAGTACTACAGAGATGCACAGAATCTGAGAGCTTTGAAAATAATTTGATTACATGTTTATAAAAAGGATGAGTTGGTAAAAACTACAAAGACATAATGTCTAATCCAGGACAGTCATTTCAGTACACAAATTCATTCAGTTTTTTTTGTCTCTGGCACAGGACATGTTGGTCAGCTCCAGGAGGCTCCTGCTGGCTACTCCTCGAGCTCATCACAGTCCCTGTGAACAGCAGGTCTGCCCTCCAGTCTACCGACTGCTCGCACCAACTTCTTATTTCAGTCATAGACAAACTCACTAAGGGTTTAAACACATCACACACATAAATAAACTCTAAGGTACAGAGAGCTGCAGCTGAAAAGTCAAGGATACAAAGTGTATTCCCTTAACATTAAAGCAAGCATATTTTCTTCTGACTGAGGCTCTAACAAGCATTGCTTTTAACAGCTACAGCCAAAAAAATGTCTTCTCAAAATTTAGTATAAATCCTACTTCCACACTGTTTCCAAGAAGACTAAGACTCTGCATCCATACATAATTCTGCTCACTGGTATTTCTAATAAATTGTATAAAACGTAAATGTTGTGTGATTTGCTTTAATCACAAAGGAGCTTTGTTGATGAAAGATAAATATTTTAAACACCTTAATCACCATCCTATTCAGAAACCTTATTTACAGCTGATTGCTATAATTTCTTAGCTATTTAAAGACCTGTCTCTAAATGACTTAGTCCATCTAAACGCACCATTCTTGTACAATAAACACAGGTAATTACAATTATCAAGGACTTCATGAAGGCTCTGGTACACTTTTGACTCTTGCTGACTACTACAGGTCAGTGACAGCCTTAATGAGAACAGAGTCTGAAATACTGATATGGCATCATTAAGTTATTTTATTTTTATTTTCCATTTTACACAATGCCACGGTTAAAATATTCTTGCTATTAAACACTTAGGTTACTTGGGTATTTTGAAAGATCACAGCATGTAATACAAATCCACCACTGAAGTGGGAATGCAAGTTTACTAAACTTTTCAGACCACCTTCATGCATGAGTAACTATCAGATATGGAGAGACTGGACCTTAGAACTGCTTTGACTTAATGTGGCAGAAGCTACAGAAATGTGTGAAAATATTCTTCACATCACAAAGTAACCAAATTCAACATGAATGTACCTATCTGAGGTAGTCATAATTTTGCCTTGCAACTAAACAACAGTCATTATCTGAAATATCTGCACCATGTGATGTGCCCATTAATCTCACATACTCTCCAAATTTGCATTCAGCTGCCATGTTCCTACATAATACCACCAGAAAGCAGCAGCAATTGTAAAATTTCAAAGTAAAACACAAATAGGCTTTCTTTGGCCTGTCCATGCTAAATCACACATGGATTCACTGCAAAAGTAAACCTCATGCCAACTAGCTCAAGTAGTAGTAATAGTGAAGTACAGCGGTATGGGCTTCAAGGGTGGCTACCTAGGTCTGTCACTCCCTTTTTAGCACAATTATCATGTAAATGAATCAAGTCAATTCAACCCTGCTTGCCTATATGCACTACAACAAACTCCCAACAGCCATGTTTACAACCAGAGAACAATTAGGACAAACTTTTTATGCCTAGTTAGCTCTAAACTATAGTTTAAAAAAGCATTAATTTATAAGCTGCACTACAAATTGAGCTACATATATAACCCAAGGAAAAAAGGGGCATCCCTCTCCTACTACTGTACAACTAGGTTTGAGATCAGTATATTTAACAAATTTGTTTTTATGCTGTAATTTATCCATTAGTTTTTATAGCAAAGTAGTGTTCTGAAGATAGAGATATAAGAGCATATTGCTTAAGTTTTGCAGGTTAAGAGGAGATTTTGAAAACTGTGTGAGAAAGTAGCGTTTCACTCTTCAGATTATCTATCAGATCCAAAAAAGCAACTTTCCCCCTGCTCTTTTGCAGTACAGGCAAGTAAGCCACACCTTACCAACATTCTTCTTGCTTACTAAAGGTACTCACAAACCAGAAGTTTCACTTTAAATACATTGTTTTCTTAACGCTGCCTACCTTCATTTTTAGGCCACCAGTTTACCTGAAAAAAGGTTTAGGGGGAAAAAATAATCAAGATGAACTACTTCTTATCCTTTATTTAAATATGGAAATGCAGACATCCTAAAAAATTTAAGCTTTCGGTGTACCTGAAAAGCAGGTGATCACAGTAAGTATTGCCACTTAAGCTAAAAAGAAATCTCTTATGACAAGTGTAACCCATTTTTGAAACACATAATACACATGTTGTACAGGAATAAAGCAGCAGGGCTTGTTACAGAACTCCCCAAGTCAGTTGAAGGGAAAAGGCCTCCTGACAATTTTACCCATCCTCCAGCCCTCTGCTCCAAGTCTAGATAGCCTTGATACTTTGATTTGTCTCTAATTATGCCCTCTTTATTTACATGAAAACAGAGCAGCATAACACCATATATCTTGCTACCCCTACTTTACTAGCCTTTCTTAAAAAGGAGCCTTTATGTTAATGCATCTGTCAACTTCAGGAGTTTACTTGCAGAAAGTAACTCAGAAACATTTTAAATTGCAACATAAAAACCCCTCAACAACTAAAAAATGTCAGTTTTAAAAGTGAAGTCCGTTTTTTGGAGAGAGTTCAGTTTTAGTTAGATCCTACACATCTTCCAGGAAATTACTTATTTTGAGGGCAAGGGGAGGAAGGAAAGAAGGCAATAAAAAGAGACCTCAAAGTTTGCTCCCCCTGAGTGCAATGGTTTTCACCAGCTACACGGACGTCTAACACAAGATGGTGGAAAACACTTGAAAGTATCTAGTTCTGTCTACCTCTGTCTAGGCAGCCTCCACTCATGGCAGAGAATTCAGTATAAAGGAGGGCTGTGAATGCTGTGTAACCTTTTGCTTTCCTCCCTTCTCCCCCTTCATACAGTTCTCCTTGACACCCACTGGTTCTCAATGGCCAGACAAAGCAGCCCTGCTCTGGGAGGAGAGGGAGGAGAGGGAGGAGAGGGAGGAGAGGGAGGAGAGGGAGGAGAGGGAGGAGAGGGAGGAGAGGGAGGAGAGGGAGGAGAGGGAGGAGAGGGAGGAGAGGGAGGAGAGGGAGGAGAGGGAGGAGAGGGAGGAGAGGGAGGAGAGGGAGGAGAGGGAGGAGAGGGAGGAGAGGGAGGAGAGGGAGGAGAGGGAGGAGAGGGAGGAGAGGGAGGAGAGGGAGGAGAGGGAGGAGAGGGAGGAGAGGGAGGAGAGGGAGGAGAGGGAGGAGAGGGAGGAGAGGGAGGAGAGGGAGGAGAGGGAGGAGAGGGAGGAGAGGGAGGAGAGGGAGGAGAGGGAGGAGAGGGAGGAGAGGGAGGAGAGGGAGGAGAGGGAGGAGAGGGAGGAGAGGGAGGAGAGGGAGGAGAGGGAGGAGAGGGAGGAGAGGGAGGAGAGGGAGGAGAGGGAGGAGAGGGAGGAGAGGGAGGAGAGGGAGGAGAGGGAGGAGAGGGAGGAGAGGGAGGAGAGGGAGGAGAGGGAGGAGAGGGAGGAGAGGGAGGAGAGGGAGGAGAGGGAGGAGAGGGAGGAGAGGGAGGAGAGGGAGGAGAGGGAGGAGAGGGAGGAGAGGGAGGAGAAAGCTGGGGGGCAATGCAGGCTGCCATCAATTCTCCACCTTTGCCCTGCAACAACGGGCAGCTATGCAAGCAGGCACCAGACCAGCACAGTGGGGTAACAAGACAAAAATCAGTTTCACTGGGATGGTAGTTTAGACTCGTGATACTGCACCCATAGGGGTGGAGCACTGGCTTAGTCATTTGTGCAAAGAGGGTAACAAGTCAATAAACACTGCAGAGCTAACCATAAAGTCCAGGTCACAATCCATTACCAGAAAAACCACCACAACCAACCAAACCCCAGACAAACGCCAGTGCCATGGAAAAACAAACAAAAACAATCCATGTGAAGGCCTGTTCACAGCTGTTCATTCTACAGGTCCAGCCTGCCTGAACCCAGCCCCTGTTCAGCACCAAAACAGCACTGGGCTGACTTTGTGCAGAGCTATCTGAATCTGTCTACACTGCACCTTCTCAGTTCTGTAACATCAGCAACCCTGATGATGGGTGTATCCCGTGATATTTTAACTCCTGAATAAGCAGATACTGTGGCTAATTATAACGTGATTTGATGCATTTGGGGAAATTTTTAACTGCCAGCCCAGGAAGGTAATGATTGTTTTTAAAATCTCTTTTAACCAACACATCCATTTTCAAAGCTCAAAAGAATTGCTTAATCTTTCTTCACAGTTAACCAAACCTCCTCAGATGGAACATGGAAAGAAATCCCCATTTTGGTAGCAATACATAGAAGAACAAAAAAAGATGGCTTTGTGATTTAAAAACTAATAGCTTGTTCATTCATTCTCCTGATAAACTTCTCAAGATTTTTGAAGCATAGAGTGCTTAAATCAATTCTCAAATGATCAGCTGAGATTACAGAGACTTGTTCAGGTACCACAGCACGCTCACCATGAGGTAAAGAACAGCATTGCTTCCACCAGTTCTCTGTGAAGAGGGGAAACACCCATCAAACCTGAGTGGGCCACATGTACACAGCACAAGAGATGCTGATATTGTAAGACACTTCCTTTCTTGCAGTTCAAACATTTCTAAACAGGAATGTGATAATCCAGAAGAGACACAACTTCTGCCTCTCAAAAACCCAAGAATAGTTTACATAAAATTTAGAACAACACAAAACTGATTCTGCCAGTAAGACAAGAAAGAGATCACATGCATTAAAAGATGCAGGATTTTTCTCCTTTAAGAAGAACAATTCAATATGTTCACTTAACTTTTGGTAAGCCCTACAGCAAGAATGAGCATTACATTCTTTTTTCTATATTATTTTCAGTAATGAATTAATTATATTTTATAATATATAAAAGAAGACTTAAAATTGTTATGAGTTTTTACTCTCTATTTCCCTACTCATGTATCAGAAATACCAAGTCTAGTCTTCACTGGTTATAAAGGATGCCTGTGAAAATTTCAGGCTATGGTTGCTTATGTCACTCCACAACTGATGAAAAGCAGATGTGTTCAGTCTAAGCCCCCTCATTTATCAGCATTATGATATACTGAAGTTATAGATATTTATTCTTTGAACCATGCAAAAAATACAGCTCTCCCCATAGAAACAGTTGAGATTTTGTTTGATCCTGACTCATCAGTAGGCCCAGTGTGCCTTACTGTTTCAAAGCTGAAAGCCTTTGTTTTTCCACACAAAAGACAAGAACTAAAACCCACCCACTTGAAAATCCTCTTTATACATGATAAAAATGGCCATAACTCTATTAAAGCAAAAACAGTAGAAATATTTTCCATGAATTCTTACCAAAAAATTTCAATGACTCTTACAAAGGAACACAGATCAGTATAGCTATGTAGTCTGCTTTTATCACTTCCCTACCCCAATCCATGACACTGATAAAATGTACCTGTCCCAAAGAAGTGTTCTTGCTAAGAAATACCTGGTTTATGGACAAAACTATGCTAACTGAAGTCTGAAGAACAAGAAAAACCACAGCATAAGACAGAAGAGTATGTTTACTTTCCAGATTTGGTAGCAGATTAACACAAAACCAGAAATGGTGGGAGGAGGGATGTAAAGGTTGTTATGACTAACAACCAGCTGTTACCAGCACAAGACTTTCCCACAAATTCACTATTACCCCTCTTCCCTTAAAAGCCATCTAGAGGCAACTGTTGAGTCTCACATGCTACCTGTTCAGGTACTTGATTCTCAACAGAAACATTTATACCAAAGTACATATTAATAGATAGTTACATTTCTCAAAAAAAAAGCAAAATTGGATTTTTTCCCAAAAAATCTAATTTAATACATATCCTGCAAGCATTGCTATCACTTGTTACAGAAATAACACTTCCTATACTTAAGAACTGACGAAAATTGTTTGAAGTTTCACAGAAAAAAAACCAGCCTGCAGATGTATCTTTACTTACAAAGCAGTTATCACAAATGCTACTTTCTTTTCTTTTTTGTGGTCATTCATTCTGTTTCACAAAGGGGTTTAAAATTATTAGATCTCAAACGAAAGCCTATAAAAACATATTGAAAGATACAACATGCTTAAAAAGAGTTTTCTTGGTTTCACAAGCTTTTCTTGTTTCTCTTTTATGAAGAGTTGAGAAATTAAAATTAGCATTTGAAAGCATTCAAAAGATTGCTTAAACTTCTCATTTAGGTGTCAGATTCCACAGGTGCAATTTCTTATTAAGTACAGTGAAACCTTCTTGAAATTAACCTTGCTAGGCAACCTGTGTTTTTAACTTTATAGAGCAAAACAGAAAAAGTCTGGTTTCCCTACAACTGAAGATATTCTTAGACAAATAATTGACTAAAAGATAAAGCCTAAGATGAGCAGCTGTGTATCTGTCCTTTTACCTTAAATATTGAGGGTATCAAGGTTCTATAACTTACAGTTAAAAAAAGAATCTTAACTCACACTGTTTCATTGTATAGCCAACCCTTCTGTCATTATTACACTCACATTGCAATTCATACTCACAGTGTAACTAGATATTTTAGCTTTAATTTTAAAAAGCATTAATAAAAAGAGCACATAAAAAACACTGCCAGAAACACCTGAGAACTAGGAGACAAAGTGACAATTTCTTTTTGCAATGAAGCAAATATTTTTTGAAATAGAAAACAAAATTATGCCGGCATAGCATACTGCTACTCAAACCAAACTGCTTGCAAGATAAATCCTATTACAACAAAAGACTTCTTTTCCATGGCATTATTAAATCTGAATTTTAAATTGCCTTGTAAAGATATAACCTCTAGGGAAACATAGATTTTTATACTGAGTCTGGCTTTCACTGGACCAGAACTCCTATTTCCTGCTAATTCACAAAATTGAACATATTATCAGTCAGTTTGCTCACTAGTATTTTATACAACACCGAATCTCTCAAGAAGTATTTGGAACTGAAACAAATAAAGAGTAATTTCTTACTTGATAAATTTTGCAGGTATGTACAGCCTCCCTCAAGATCTTCCTACTCAAATGGCAAATTAAGGTAATCCCTCAATTTCTAACTCTCACCCAATTAAATAAAAAATAGAAACCAGAGTTTCTAATAAGCACTCATCTTCAAAATTATCAAAGTACCACCTTTAATATGAAGGGCAGTGCCACTAAACAACAGTGGAGGAAAAAAAAAGAAACCCCACACACCCACTAAATACACACAATAAACTTAAACCAACTTGGAATTTCTTTATCTAAAACAAATGCATGGTTCAAGTCTTCTTGCAGTCAAAGCTTTTCATGTTTAATTTCATCTTTCTTATATACATATGGGAATATGTTAATTCCAAGCATTTAATATTTCATTTATTCTGTGTCATGATACATCTTCATGCTTACAGTAAAATGCTTCCATTAAATAAATTTACTAGTGATAACATAAATGACAGGTTCAGGAGATGAGAAAAATGCAATGAAAGGGGCATGAGCACTCATTCTAGAGAGCAGTTTCTGAAATACTTACAAATGCTTTTCAACTTAAAGGACTCTAAGAACCATGATAAGAGAAGACACTACAAACAAAAGAAGTTCTATTTTGCACTGCAGTATAGATTCATGTCACCTGTGCAAAGTCAGGACACTAATTATTTTGTAAGATCCAGCTCTGAATTATTTTGCTGACTTTTTAAAGTCAATAGTTATTTACGTTAAATCTTTGTGAAAGCCATGGCAGTATCAGCAACAAAAAAACCCCAACTGGCAGAGAGAAAAGTAAAATTATTAGTCTACTGGACAACTTTTTTGAAAGTTTACCAGTATAGTTAACGAGTGACAACTCTTAAGCATTAACTAGGAGACAATCTCTTCTCTTTATAGTCCCAGATCACTAATGCTGAGCACTCACACACCATGTGTCTCCCAAATACAGACAATCAGTTGCACAAAAGTACTCTAGACAATATTTATCTGTTTGGATTTTCTCTTAATTCTGGTTTGTTAAAACAGAGTCACAGCCCAATCCAGTTCCTTGAATAACACCAGTTGCATTTCAATTATCACCAAAATTATGACTTTAGTTAAAAAAATCCCACCAAAACCACCGATGCTTTCCAGGCCACTAGACAGAAATTCTGCAGAACAATGACATGTCACATCCCATACCACAACTCAAATTTGAAAAATTACTCATTAGCTAAATATAATTAATACTCGATGTGTTGTATTTACCATTCTGTAACCCCATCCACAGTTGCTTATGATCCTTTTTTTGCATCTCATTGATGACTTGACTTTTGTGCTTTAAAGCATCTGCTTCTTTTATACAAGCCATAAAATGAGCTTCAATCACATCCTTAGAATGGCAGTGTAGAAGGTCCTTTTCTGGAAAATTCTACAAAGAGAAATGATAGATCAAGAAAAATAACTGCATCACATACCTCGGATGATTAAGAATAAATGATAATTTTAAACAGGCATATATTTATGCAAAAGTAGCATATTGGAATCTTCTACTTTATGGAAGAATGTAACAACCATTCTCTTACTCTGCTGAAAAGAAACAGTTTGCAGTAAAAATGTTTCAGGAAAAATAAAAGCTGAACGATTTTCTGTAAAAACTGGAATTTTAAGGTGTTTCAAGCAGATGTTCAATTCTCAGGCAATAAATAGGAGAAAATGGGGGGAAGTAACCAACATGCACCTAATTCAAATTCAGGCCCTTGAAAAATGTTTCCTCCAAGTAGAATCATCCACATAAATGAACTACAGCGATTCTGCCACATACAAACATTTTTCCTTAGAGATACTGGAAATCCTTGTCAGCTCCAACTTCACCCAATTCATGTGACTATTGCTCGCCTGTGCAACCTCTGGAGCAGGTCCAGAGAAGAGCAACAAGGCTGGTGAAGGGACTGGAGCACAAGTCCTATGGGCAGAGGCTGAGGGAGCTGGGGTTGTTTAGCCTGGAGAAGAGGAGGCTCAGAGGTGACCTCAGCACTGTCTAGAACTACCTGAAGGGAAGTTCTAGCCAGGTGGGGGTTGGTCTCTTCTCCCAGGCACTCAGCAATAGGACAAGGGGGCACGGGCTCAAGCTCTGCCAGGGGAAATTGAAGTTGGAGATCAGAAAAAATTCTTTCCAGAGAGAGTCATCAGGCATTGGAATGGGCTGCCCAGAGAGGTGGTGGATTTCCCATCCCTGGAGGTTTTTAAACTGAGATTGGCCGTGGCACTGAGTGCCATGACCTGGTAAATGGACTGGAGTTGGACCAAGGGTTGGACTTGATCTCAGAGGTCTTTTCCAACCCAATCCATTCTATGATTCTAACTTGATCCCATATCCCCTTTATTTGGTTAGAGCTGGCACACTGCACTTCAGCATTGCAAACTACCATTCCTCAGGTAACTCTCAGCCCCTCAGTAAATGACAGCTCTCTCTCCTATCTCATTTGTTAAGGAATTAGAGTAGTAAATCTCATTCAGGTACAAAAAACATGTCTTTGGAGATTACCTGATCAGAAGCCCTGCATTGTAGATGCACACCATTGTGGTAATGACCATGCTGAACTGAGCAACCCTCAGAGCCAAACCAGAGGGGTGGCATCATTAGTACTTCCCTCCATAACAAGGGCTTGCCACGTTTTTATACTTTGATTCTCATGCCATTCCACCAGAGGCCCTTTCCTCTTAATCCACTACAAATTGGCACTTTAAAAAGCTTTGGTGAGGACTGTCAAAACCATTTTAGAAATACAAGTACATGTAACGGGATATTTTTCAAAAACTTTTACAACATAGTTAACACTTCTCAGTAGGAGCAACATAATGCTGGAAAAACACTGTACCTTCACTCCTCCACACAACCCCAGGAATAACAGTGAAGATTGCTTCAAAATACAAGAATACAAAATATCAAAAACCTGTTACCAGCAGGCAGTGTGAAAGGGATCTGGGGATTGCCTTACCCGAAGGAAATTCTGCAGACAACAGTGATAGTTCCCTCCTCAGTGGGTTACTGAAAATAGTTGGAAACTAAATAATGGAATTTCAGATAGGGATTGGTCCTTATGACAGTGAATCGAAACTCTGGAAACTGTGGATCAAAAGGATATTTTCCAAGAACAGTGCCATAACACAAAGAGAAGACTTCTAATACTTTTTCCACTGAAGTTTACATGGTTTGATGTTGAACTTGCAAAGGGAGTGCTGTTGTTATTCAGGGCTGATGTAGGTGAAGCTGACTAGAAATCTAAGGACAGAGATGTAGTTTCTCAGATGAGCATGGTGAAGTATAAAGACATTTCAGAGGACAGAAAAATAAGGGAAGTGTTTCTGAGGCAGACCTCACTCTTGTTCTACCCTACAAAGCTGAGTGTCTCAGCATAATTGGGCCCAAGATTCCTAGAAAAATGTTACTGGGATCATTATTTGCCACTTGACATCTGTGTAGGCCTGTAAAGTATTTTCAGAAGTTCAACTTACTTGCTCAAATAAAAAAACGTAACATCTGGTAACCCATCCAGAAGAAATGAACAGACAGAAATAGCATACTTAAAACATCAAAAATTTCTCTTACATGCAAGAATTCAAAATGAGACACTGCCATCTCTCAAAATAAGGGAAGAAACAGTGAACTATACCCAATGCCAAGTAATACAGGAACTTAGAAACTGACTTTCATAGTTAAAAGCTCATGTTTTAGCTAAGTTTACAAAAACAACAGTTTTGTTACAAGAACTGTCTTGCTACACATATGTCTAAGTATGGAACTGCAGTGTATTTTTTGGACATTCCTCTCTTTCTACAGGTAGACATCTTCCTGCTAACTTCCCTCCAATGCATTTCACATTGCATGAAATCTCACTCCCTGAGGATGAGTTCCAGAAATCATACACAGTGTAGTCTGCAGAATAACAAGGAGGTATTTAAAACTGGTCAAAGCTAGCTAAGCTAGTGTAAAGAATCTAGCCACAAGAGTAGAACTAGATGTGGCATGATTAATTTTCCGAGCTTCTGAGGAGTAAAGTAGCACTGTAAAAGGCTGGAAAACACTCATAGAAACAATCTCAATGCTGTCTACTCTTTCCTTTAGTAAGAAAACAGTGACACATTTCTGTGCAGTACTGTGAGTAGTAGCTGAAAAACCTAAACATGAAGTTATAACTTAGAAAAAAACCCACTGCTACTTCTACAAGCAGCATATAAAACCATTTGATCTACATGAGACGGCCAACAGAAAATATGGCATTCCCACTGATTTATAAATCAGGGCAGGGAATAATAGGTTTCATACCTAGATATAGATAATTCATCTCTGTATTTTTATTTTTTTTTAAATTCTACTTGCCTTCTTTCTACTTGAGGAAATAGTGATCAATCATAAATAACTTTATTCAGTTCCCTGAAGAGTCAATTATAAACAAGCTGGTAGCCACCCCTGGCTATACAACCAGGAGACTTGCAAAAAGTTTTAACAGATGCCATAAGTGGCTTTAATTTAAATACTTTCATTGGTGATATCTTATTCCCTCCATGTTCTGTATCTTTGACCCAGGGGTCTGTGTTGGGTCCAGTCCTGTTTAACATCTTTACTGATGATTTAGATGAAGGGATTGAGTCCATCATCAGCAAATTTGCTGATGACACCAAGTTGGGAGAGAGTGTCGACCTGCTGGAAGGCAGGAGGGCTCTGCAGAGGGATCTGGATAGACTTGAGAGATGGGCTGATT
>VWZD01008622.1:262650-279432 GCA_013396695.1 Sakesphorus luctuosus
GGGGGCACAGGCTCAAGCTCTGCCAGGGGAAATTGAAGTTGGAGATCAGAAAAAATTCTTTCCAGAGAGAGCAATCAGGCATTGGAATGGGCTGCCCAGAGAGGTGGTGGATTTCCCATCCCTGGAGGTTTTTCAACTGAGCTTGGCCGTGGCACTGAGTGCCATGATCTGGTAAATGGACTGGAGTTGGACCAAGGGTTGGACTTGATGATCTCGGAGGTCTTCTCCAACCCAATTGATTCTATGATTCTATGTTACTAAGAGTTGACTCAGATTTTCTTAGAAAGCCCAAGGAGTACTGTTTTTTTATTTTCACATACCAGTAGACCCTTGCAGCATGAACTGGTCATAAAGAAACAGGTATTACCTATACAGGCAGAAGGACTAAATGACCTCTCACACAAAACCATTCCAAAAACACTACAGGCAATTTCAACAGTCTGGTTTCATAAACTCCATTCCATCCATATTTACCTATCAGTTCTAGTCCACAAAACATTTGTTAATACTGTGACAATCTAGCTGCATTAGACTACATTTACAGAAAATAGGGTATTAAAACCCGTAAGGAATGTATCCAGTGGGAGGGGGAACATCTATGTATCTGCACCGAGTTACCACCTGATGTGTTTTTTCTCAAAATTTACACATTTATACTTCTGGCTTTGGCAATATCTCCTAGCAGTTCCACAATTTATCCATATGCTACATGGAAAAGTACTTCCTTTTCACTCCACCTAACCCAATTTTCAACTAAAAAAACTAAGACGATGGCTGAGAACAGATGCAGTCTCTCCTCCTCTGCACCAGGTTATGGGTGGAAAGGCAGACACCAGGAGACAAGGGCTTCAGCAGAAGGAGAACATCAGCCCTTCCCCAGCACATCCAATTTCCTCCCCTCCAGTAGTGCTGCCATTTCCAGAACAGTACATCAGTTCTTATCTACTGCCCAAAATCTGGAGAGTTGGTTGCCACACTCATTCCTGAGAAGAGGAATAGCGCTAGGCATGCTGCAGAGTAACATGAGATGAGTTTAACAGGAAGGGATAGAGTTTCCCTCCTTCCCTAAAGCCACAGCTGGGTAACAAAAGCAACTTCCCAGGGTACAGTTTCTCATGATTCTCAGACCTTAGTATGCTGTTCGAGTTCATCCTTCTAAAACTATTTAACACAACTGTTTTTCAACTTTACAAGATACAAATGCATGGGGTTTTATTACACATCAGAAGTACAACTTAAGAGACTGTTTCTTCAATGCAAAGACTGAGGGTGTTTATTATTTGGTCTGCATACATAACACTGGAAGACAATTACAAGCATCTGTTAACCTCCAAACTTCCGCTGAACAGAAATAAACCCTTTTCATGATTTTAACTTTAAACAAAGAAACCTGATAGGGGGCATTTGACTTTTTTTTTAGATGTTGAAAAATGCTCTTTACAGATGTTTGAGATATCTGTTGTCAACTGCATGCTTTGGTAGAAGAAAGGAGACAGCCCTGACAACAAAAGTTAAACCTCAAAAAACCTAACACTGCTCAATTAAACCAAATGAAACTTATGACTCTTTGAGGAATAACTACAGAGAAATTAGAAGAATAATCTAGGTAGAAATCCCACAGCTAAACTACTTAGCTGTAAGAAACTGTAGCACATGAAAACCTCTTCAATATTTTGACATACTTTGATATATTTCAGTTATGTTTTGACTTTAAGGATTAAAAGGGGTTTATTTAAATAAACTTTCACATTACATCAAAACGGGAAGAGAGATTATGCAGGTGCTAACTCCAAGGTATTATATTACCAAATTACATCAGCTTGTAAAATAATACTGCCTTAGCTGTAAACTATTTCTGCTGATCTTTTGATATACACCTTAGAGAAAAACTTGAAGTAGCTGATCTTTTGGCAAGCAGTAATATAAGGGCATTAAAATCAATTTACATTACTGCATGAAATTGAAAAGCACTGTGGTGCTGTGACTTAATTCTCAAGATGCCTCTACTTTACAATGGCAACATCCACACACTGCCACTGTTAATATCCCAGAGCTCTCAGAACATAACAATTAAATAATGATTTATGAAACTAGATGCCCTACACTTCCTTCAGAACACTCTGGAAGTTTCTTTATCCCATTTATCAAACAGAAGTGTAGCAATCACAATAGTTTCAAAAACATACCCAACTTCAGATTCATTTAGTCAGTCATTTTACGAGTTTCAACATGTAGAAATACATCATAATAATTTATGATTTCAGTATACACTTCCAAAAAGAATCATCTACTGCTAGCAAAACCATTTCTAACACACCTTTAAGAGAAGAATTGTTTGAATGAAAATGTTCAACACAACTGTTTCCCAGCATGTTTTTCATTTCACTCAAATCTCTCACACACTAAAGTCAAGCCTATTAACTTACCACTTTCCTTCAGATCCATTTGCCTATTGCACTGGCTCTTTTAAAATGGAGAAATTAACATTTCAAAATCAAATATCTGTGATTTTCAGTTGTGCTTCAAAACACCCCCAGGATTATTGTTTCAATGCATTTCAGGCTATGCAAGAATCCTGCACCAAACCTAACCCTGAGTCAAGCACCTTTCTAAACAAAGATCAGTAGGTGCTATGAAGTCGTACCTAATGGCTTTACAATGTGTAATCAAAACAATGTCTCTCTCATGATTGAGCTGTCATAAGAACAAAGTTATTTCACTCATCTCTAAAAAGGGACCAACATGAAGTACAACAGCATTCCCTGACTTTACAGATTTCTACAGTATCTCATATCTGTGGTCATATAAGCCTAAAAGGACAAGCACGCCTCAATCTTCCCAATCTTCAGTCAACTCCAGTTGATAGAATTGAAAGCATTATAGAAAGTTCCCTTTTATGTACTCAGTTGCACTGATGTTGTCTCATAACTTATCATGAAAAACAATTTTGGATTTTCAGATAACAAAAGAGTAATTTTCTAAGGAAATTCATGTGAAAGCACATACAATTTCATAGAAAACAACTGCAGATTTACAGAAAGTTTTACACAGTTCCCGAGGAATGAACATTCACTTATTTTATGAAGTAATTATGAAACCTTTTCCTAACTTCCAAACTTCATGCAAACTTATGTGCACTTATTCTTTTAACTAAGGGTGTACTTCAGTCTTACCTTGAAATGCACTGTGATGCTCCAGGGAAGGGCTGTATTTGATGCATGGAGATCAAACAGCAAACCAATTGGGTAATGCCTAAAAAGGATAAGATATTAATTTAATATAGAAGCTGTGCATTTAATTCTACATATAGCAGTTAACATACCTGCATTTACACACACACAAAAAAAACCAAATTAGCTGTTTGAATCCTACACTTAGCATTCTTTATTGCTTATTCAACAGGAGCCAACGCTGTGCCCAGGTGGCCAAGAAGGCCAATGGGATCCTGGCCTGTATCAAAAATAGCATGGCCAGCAGGACCAGGGCAGTGATCCTTCCCCTGTACTCTGCATTGGTGAGGCCACACCTTGAGGATTGTGTTCAGTTCTGGGCCCCTCAGTTCAGGAAGGATATTGAGGTGCTGGAGCGGGTCCAGAGAAGAGCAACAAGGCTGGTGAAGGGACTGGACCACAAGTCCTATGGGGAGAGGCTGAGGGAGCTGGGGTTGTTTAGGCTGGAGAAGAGGAGGCTCAGAGGTGACCTCAGCACTGTCTAGAACTCCCTGAAAGGAAGTTCTGGCCAGGTGGGGGTTGGTCTCTTCTCCCAGGCACTCAGCAATAGGACAAGGGGGCACGGGCTCAAGCTCTGCCAGGGGAAATTGAAGTTGGAGATCAGAAAAATATTCTTTCCAGAGAGAGTCATCAGGCATTGGAATGGGCTGCCCAGAGAGATGGTGGATTCCCCATCCCTGGAGGTTTTTAAACTGAGATTGGACGAGGCACTGAGTGCCATGATCTGGTAAATGGACTGGAGTTGGACCAAGGGTTGGACTTGATGACCTCGGAAGTCTTTTCCAACCCAATTGATTCTGTGATTCAGAGAAGTTATACAGTCAAGTGTAAAATGAGTGACAGTTTCTGGCAGAATCAAGTCTGGAATTTACATGTGCAATATTTAAACCAGTGGTCTCCAAGATGTGCCCACAAAACACTGATACTTTTGCAACAGCACTGCGCGGCCTACAGCTGCTCGGTGGAAGCCTTCAAAACAGAACTTTCAGTTAAGACACGCAACAATGGTAGAAATAGCTGGCAGGAAAAACCTACACGCTTTCAGGTATTTCAATGGCCTGGGTTCATACCACACAGGCCCTTAACATCCCTTTCCTCTCCCACATGCCTGATGTCATTGTAGAGAATAAGTAGCAAAGTGAAAAAATTACGTATCTGTTAAAGGGCTGGAAGAGGATAGATCAGTATGAACTCTGTATCTTTGTTATTAAATTAAAAAGAATGAAATGGCAGCAAAGAAAAGATTAACTGGAATTTTGTATTTCTGGGGTACTCTGGATTAAAAGAGTTACATAAAGAAGTTTGTATCCTCCAAATATTTACTTCTGTTTTCTAGCTTTCTCTCCTTTAAATTAATTAGAAGATACAGACCCCAGAAGTATAAGAAATACATCTCACATACACAAAATTTCTACAGGCACTGGTAAAAAAGTTCTTTCTTCAGTTTTCTCACATGCAGACAAGGTAAGATTTTTGATAAAATACCTTTTTTTGCATTCAGCATATCAAGCTCCATTCTCTTATCTTTCAAAAATCGTAACTAAAATAGCTTTACTAGCTTTTCATCCTACAAAGAGATAAACACTTAACTGTAAACCCAGTAGCTTCACTGAATTAAATGAGACTGATCACAAGTCGCAGACCAAGCACATACATAAGTTTTGAAAGTCTGGAGAGCAATAATCGAGAGCTTTGCTCTAAAAGCACCTGTGCCAAGCCAGTTTCTAGAGCTGTTAAACCCTCATACAACAGTGCTTTAGCACCCTCTATGGGTGAGTCACTCCAAAAAGACTTTTTACTACTAACTGCCAATCATGTCCCTGAATAAGAATTCAGCGAGTTCTGTGAAAGAATGGTTTTCCAGGTGAGTTAGCTAAGAAAAATCAGATTTCTTTTGCTAATCAGATGAACGCAAACTTTAACAAACATGAACACTGACCTCCAGTTACTTTCAATCTATACAATAGAACAGATAACTACAAAACCAAAACAAACTTCAAAAATAAAACAAACAAACAAAAAGTCTAAACATCACACCTCCACAAAAACCCCTGCAAGAGGTCTTGGCCTACCTCTGTATTTTCTACCCAGCTTAGATTACATAATGAAGTTTGTGTAATCAAGATTTTTTCAGTAAAATCACGGTGCTTGGCACAGTTGGTAGATGCCTGATCAAATGATGCTTTGACCTTCTGTCTTCCACTGATTCACAAACAGCAAGGGTCAAGCATCCACCCAGTTGGTACTAGAGACACCTATGCAACCAAGGCTAGAACACAATCCATAGAAATGGGACAAAAACTCCACTGAAGGCCACGTGCAAGTGCTCAGACAAGATGGAAACGAACTGAAGGATGTCATCCCCTAGCACCTGCTGAAGAAATCACTCCAGCACATCGGAGTGGCATCTGACTCAGGCATGGCTCCAAAGAAAGGATGCAGCGCTCCAGGTCTCAAGCTTCCAGAAGAGCTTGGGACCTCTCCTGAGGGCTGAGGCAAGCAGAGAAAATGTCCTTGCCTGGAAGAGGTGCTTCTTAGTGGAGGAGCTATGTAACTAAGTCACAGAGCTGCAAGAGGTCAGCGGGCTGCACAGCACCAGAAAAGATAAAGAGAAATTGATGGCATCTTCACTGATACCTTGCAGAGATGAGAACTTGGAGAGAAGGAGAGTTGGCAGTCATCCAAGGGGTCAGTGGAGACTCACAAGATGGAGAAGATCAGAGTCTTATGACCTCTGCTATTGAGGACTACATTCGAGCTGCACTGCCAGCTGCAGGTTGAGCACTGGGTGGGGGGAGCCTGAAGCAAAAGGCCAAGAACTGGCACCGACGCTCAGCATAACAAGGGGCACCAGGGGGCTGTGGGCCAGGGAACCTGATGCTCAGAGACACAGCAGGAGCCAATGACCCAGTGCGAAAACTCCAGACTACTGAACACAGGCTGTGAGAGTGTAAAAGCTCAGGATTTCCTTTGTTTGGGGTCCCTCCTCGGAGGCACCCAGCTACAGCTGTTACTCTGTTGTTGCACCATGATTAAAAACTATTTTCAGATTCAAACGTCTGGGACTGCTCTGGGAAACTGAGGATCAATCCGGTAAGGAAATCTTGTCTGACTGTGTGAGTGTGGGGTGTGTAGGCAGTCAGGCAGGACAACCAGCAGGTCCCTGGAGCCGACCACTGCAAAGGGGCCTTGATCCCAGCTCAGGTGGTGACTGCCAGACCATCCTAGTTGATCAGACAGATAAGTTTCTTTAACCTCTGGCAAGAGAGGGCAGGTTCCTTCTCCACCTGATCTCAGTGACTCAACGGCAGACAGCAGCCTGGAAGCTCTGAGGAAGCATCAGGGCTGTCTGAACAGCACATCCACAGCAAAAGGAAGCAGTCATAGCACTAAGAGACACTATGCTACACAGGAGAGAGCCCTCCCCAACTGTCAACCTCACTTGCTACCCTGCAGAGGTGTGGAGGTTTGCTGCTTGTTAAGAAGTTGCAGAGTAGCAAGGTTTGTCCTTTGCTTGGATTATTAGTCCTTGCTGTGGGCACAAATCTTACGTGCTGCAAGGGAGCCCCCGAATGCATCAAAAGTGACTAAACAGCTCAAGGGGCAAGGTGGCATCTCTACAATTTTGGCATGAAAGAAGACAGCTCAAAGAGATATGAGTAACTGCAGGTCAGCAATTGCTTGTGCAGCCGGCGCAACAATAAGGACTTGGCTTTTACATACACACAGGAGATTCTTTGGGGGTAAAGGACTGCTGGGGAGAGATGGAATCCATCTAAGTGGGACAAAACTATCTTTGACTTCAAATTAGCCAGCCCTGTGAGGAGCGCTTTAGACAATAAAAAAAAGGGCTGTGAATAACAACCCACAGATAAATGGAAATTAATGGACATGAGTGGAAAGCAAGTGGTGAAAGGTGACAGCTACAAGGGAGAGGTCAGTGATAAAAGGCAGAAGACAGCCTACCACGAGCGTATGCATGTAAGTGCACACTGCTTGGGAAACAAGCAGGAGAAACTAGAGCTCCACATGTAGCAACATAACCAGGACAGTGCTGGTCTACCTGAGGTATGGTGAGACAGCTTGCACAACTGGAATACTGCTGTGGAAGGACAGACATAAACTGCTTAGCAAAGACAGGCAGGGCAGATGAGGTTGTCTTCCATGTGAGGGAGCAACTTAGATGTATGAAACTTAATGGGACAGACAACAGGTTGGTTGAGTTCTTGTGGTTCAGGATCAGAGGAGGGACTAGTAAGGGCAACAGATCATGCAATCCAGGCAAGGAAATAGAAAAAAGTCTTCTTAAAAAAACTCAAGAAGTTTCTACATCACAGACCCTGGCTCCTATTAATCTCTAACATCTACTGGAAATGCAATACAGTGAGACACAAGTAGTCAAGATTTCTTGATAAAGACATTGGATGGCCCAGAGATGGCCCACAGCTGAATCTGTTACTTATAAACAAGACAAAAGAGTTCTGGATGTGATAATCAGTAGCAGTTTTAGCTGTAGTGACCATGAAATGGCAGCGTTAAAAATCCTGGAGAAACTACAATAAGCAGAATACAAGCTTTTGACCTAATTTTGTCATTTCCTCCTGGTGCCCTGCACAGTTCAGACTCAGCAACATCAGATGCATTACTGGACAAAGATTCCAGTCTTGCAGCCAGAGCACTGAACCTATCCTGTATTTACAAAAATGCAGGTGTAGAAGGAACCTTCCTGCTGTTGCCAGAGTCATAAGCCTGCTGCTCTTCCCTAACTTGGAGACTGTTTTCTAATCCAATAATCACAGACTTTGCCTGCATCTCCTTCAGTGTAGTTGTAGCCTTTGGCTCCTGTAGCTGTGGGGTCTCTTTTGTAGTCACTAATGCTGCACAGTCTGATAACCTCTTCCTGCTGCTCCTTACCTTGGTGGCACAGACCCGCCCCCCGCAATACACACACCTCCTGCAGGCAAAGAGACCACCCTCCCCGGCTCAACAATCTCAGTGGGAGGCCCCAGGCCCCTGTAACTCCAGACCGGGAGAGCTTCATTGTCTCCCTCAGGAGCCTGGACCGCTTGCTACACACCATGAAGTTGAAACTATGTTTCAGATTTCCTCCAAAATCTCACTACAAAACAGAAGAGCTGCAGCCGAACAGACTTCATCCCAACCAGGTGTGAACCAGCACTGCCTGTAAGCAACATGACTTCACTGTTGCAAGTAAATAATTAGAATAAGCAATATTATTAACAAGTTATATTTGATTCTGAATGCAGAAGGGATAGCTAAGAAGATTAAACATCAGTGTTCATTATTCCTTCTCTACAAACTACTAACAATCTAATTCTCTGCTTTGGTATTTGGGTCTCCTCTGGGAGAAGCTTCAGCTATACAGGGAATTACCATCCTCCTACAATAATGGTGTGCAGATAGCCTTTTCCTTGGAAGTGCAATTCCATTGAAATCAGCACTGTTCCTGGCAGAATATGCTGAGCTTTTCTCCAAGACTGGAGCCTTAATTAGCAGATCATAATTACACTATTCATTCTCATTTCAATGTTCAATGAGTTTACTAACTGCTAATTTTAGAATTATAATTTATATTTTTACTCTATACATATATTCTACAATTTTTCTATTTTTACTTTAGTGTAAACATGATGGTATTTAAAAAATTATAGAAAATATAATTCTACTTTTTGTTGAAATATAAAGCCTCTCTTTCCTTTCTTGTTACAATTTCAGTGAAAACTTACAGTTTCCTCCCATTATCTACCTGAGATTGTGAATAAACTGGGTCAAGCTTGGTACCTTGTTGTTTATTTGGACAAGCATCCACAACTCAAGGTCACTACGGCACACAAGAAATTCTTGTTAAATTCTCAGTAATTTAAATAGATGTCTAAAGCTGGCTTTGCTAGCCAGTTAGGACAAAGTTAAAAAGGGTCATTTTTATACTTTTCCTATTTATGTATTTTCACAGCTTACACTAAGGTTGGTCTTTAAGAAACAAAAGACTAGAAGAGATCTGCATCACCAAGTCGACAGGGACTCCCCAGTGTGATGCTTGCTAATCATAAAACAATTCAGGTTCAAGAAGAAAAAAAACGTCACTGGTAATTTGCTTTCCTACTATCATACAGGAAATAAAAAGTGATAAAAATCTCTTCAGCATTCAAAATACTAAATACCTTCTGGAAAGCTGATGCTATCTATACAAGTTAGCAAACACTGCAGCTCTCAAAATATTTTCTTTAAATTTCTTAATGGCAGAAGAAGAAACAACGTCTGATGAACAATATTTAGGAAAATCAATTAAATGAAACAATGTTGGTCTGATTCCCTAACCTCTCATAAAAAACCAAAACCCCAAAAGAAGATAGGCCTAATATACTAAAGGACAGAACAAAAATAGAATCAACAGCAATTAGTTCAATAAGGTTGAACTAATTGAATTCAACAAAGGCTTGCAGGCCAGTATTAGACAGTTTACAGTGCAAGGACACACCAGTGAAAAGTGTTGAACATGTTTTATTCTCTTTCAGCATATAATGTTTGCATTCAGATTCCAGAGATACTACTTCCTGTCTGTGTTATTGGGCACCTTTTGAGAAGGTGGAATAAGTTTAAGCAAGATTTTTTTTTGGTGATTCTCCTGCAAGAAACTGCAAAGCCAATACCACAGGCATTTTGTATTAAAGTGACAACTAGAACAAAAACTGTAAGCATAGCACAACCTCAGCCTTGAACACATTTCTTTATTGTTCTGCTTGTATTTTTACTATATGCATATCACCAAACCTTCTTTTGTTTTTCCCAAGCAACGTGCTTTTTTTACTCTCCTCCTCTTTTGCCATCTTTGAAACCCAAGGGAGTGATTACTTCAGGAAAAGTACTGACACTGTGCTGAACCTGGGAACTCCTTACATGACAAACTTCTTAAAGGCACAAAGTTAAACAAACTTACCATTTCAGTGGTGTACCTTCGTATTCAAACCATATTTCACTAACTTCCTCTTGCCTCATAACTTTCTGAAAGTGTTTCTTCACTTTGTCTGTTACCAGTGTCAAGTAGCTTATCCTTGGCAAAAGCAACTGAAAAAAAATTACAGAAGCTTTAAGTATATATAAAATATACTAAATTAATAAAAATCTGTAACAAGTATGCAAAAATGCATATCAAAAATTCAGTCACCATTCTCTTTTCCCCCTTTTTAAGGTGTCGTTTAGATGACTTACTTATTAATTGTCAACAAAAGGCTATACAATTATGTTCTTAGAAGATGCAGAATATCAGTATCCAATCCACTAACACAAAACTAGTATTAAAATTAATAGTAAAAAATAGTAGAAAACTAAGTTCTTGATTCTTTCAGTGGGGTGGGATGGAGAACAGTGGAATTCAATTTCTGCTTTTCTGTGTTGAAGCAAGATAAATAATGAAATTTTTAAAACTTTTCCACATGAACACTTGAGAGATTCTAACTTCTTATTGAATAGAATGAGCAACTGTGTATCCACTACTATCTCAAAATGGAAATTACTACACAAGAAAGGAAAAAAAGAATGAAAACTAGCTGCTTAAGGGTTTGATTACCAAGTGGTTTGTAGTTCCAGTAGCTGTCAGTTTCTATTTTCTTTGCACTGGGTTTGCCAATTCAACGTACTAGTCAAGGCTGCTATTATTCTTCCACTATCTTAACCTCTGCCCAGTAACTAAAATCAGAATGAAAACTGTAAATATTTTATCAGTTGAAACAAGACACTTTCTTACAGCTTTCACAAGTACTGTCTTTTTTTCTCAAGTGTATTATTATATACTACCAAATCAGAACACCGTGCTATTTTTATTTGCAACCTCCTCCCCACACTTTTTTAAAAAAAATCTCATGCCTGGTAAGAGCGATTAATCAGAATGCATCAATGAGTGCACTGACTGATGACTGTGTAGCACATTTACTTAAGATAAATCGGTCCATAAGCAATAACAAACAATGTTTTTCAGTGTCCCAATGAGAAAAGATGAACCTCCACGTAAAAACACAATTAGCTTTAGAACAGACATTTAAAATTAATACTATTTATCCTGTAAATTTTTGCTTCATAATCATCAATAAAAATGCATGGACCTAAAGAATACATAAATTATACTTTGCATATTTAGAGAATCATTTGTTTTCCAGTGTTCCATCCTAAAGTATTTTCTTAGAAGCACATGATAACACTAAGCCCTAAGTGAACATCTATGGTACAGACAACCCCAAACCATATAAGGATATATTTTCTCTGACAGAAAATTTGATCTCTGCTGCAACATTCCTCCAGAATTTCTTGAACAATCAGACCACACTTTAATATATAAATTAGGTAATATTTGGCCATTATACTATAATTTATAAATATCAGATTCATAAAGAAGTATGGAATACAAATCAAGTTCTCATAAGAAGAGCACTGATTTGTCTTTTAGAGAATGCTACATTAGGTTACATTTGTGACACAGCTACATTTTACAATTATGTAAAACTACCTAAGATCAAGTCTCACCACTGTCACAGTCATCACATCAGTTAACACTCAATCTTCCATGTACCATATGGCTTTCTTTTTCCAGCTGTTGCTTTTATTACCACATCATATTGTTTCTACCTTATTTCATAGGAGTCTAATTCCACAAGGTAATCAAAAACAGCCTCCATTTTTAAAAGGTAAATAAACTCACTAAGTTCAATGAAAGCATGTACACACTTAAGTGAGAATTGTTTGGTACTTCAGTGATCTGAACAATATAATCTTATCCTTTATTAACCTAATTCCATATATCCACTGATTGTTCTTGAGACAGTATAGTGTAGGCTATTCCAATCAAACCTACGTATTTTTGATGATAATTCTGTATTATTTCTGTGATATTTACAGTTAAATTAATGCTCGTGTATTCTGATGAGACTTAACTGGACTGTTACAAAAGCCAATTCTCAGCATGCTGCATGTGGCACAGCCATGCTGGAATTGATAAATAAATCATTGTTTACTGCAACAGTGTTCGACATAATGCTTTAAACTGCATAACTTCCTCTGTAAAATTATTTACTTCAGTTTGCAGTGTGAAGAAACAATGCAGTTTCTATTTCAACACAATTAGAGATCATAGACAATAACCAAACAGCACTTAGCTAAATTTAACACAATGTAGCCAGCACTCCCAAAATGCCTCTCTGGAGTACAAAACACAACAGTTAAGCAGATTTAACAGGGACTACCTGCTTTTCAGAGATGCTGAGCATTTGTAGAATCTACCAAACTTCTTTGTGGTCTTCTCACATCTTCTACATTGCTATAGTCTCCCTCTTCCATAGGAGAAATGAAAGGATCCAATTCTATCACTTTTCTACCTTTAATTATCTTAGAGATTTGTATGTATTGCCAAACTTCAGGAACAAAGATCTGGAAAGGGCTCTCCCCACATGCCCTTCCAGCCTGTGCAGTGGATGTTTTAGGTGAGGCACAGCATGCACAGAACTGGCCCCACCCTTTAAGTCCTGAGGTCCATCTGCCACGGCCGAGCGAGCTTGGACAGTGACAGTGAAGTCCTCGGGACTGTCACAGCACCCGGTACTGACCGGGGCTGACCCTGCTGAGCATCCGAGATGTGACGGGATGGGATGGCAGGGAGGCATTGAACTGCCAGGGGACGGTCCCACTGAGACTGGAACTCAGGTCCTTGGGATTCAGAGTCTGGAGTGCTCTCCTTTACACCACAGGACTGCCCCCTTAGAGATTTACAAGTATACTAAATTTGCTAAGTGAGACCTTTAAAAGCATAGTTTAAAAGCATGTTCATTTTGTTCTCTTTTAATATCCCTTCTCCACCAGTTGAAAGATAAATAAGACTAGAAGTTCTCCTCATTAAATTAAAAAAACAGAAGTACATCTCCAAATACATTCCCAGGCAGAACAAATCCTAGTAGGCTGGAATATGCCATCCCTCAAATTACACAAACAGCAACACCTTCTTACTATGTGTTGCTACAGTATTTAATCACAATAACCAGGAATGTTTCCTTATTAACCAGAAGGTTAAATGAAATACAAGGAACTCCTAATGTACATGCTTGCTATATATCCTTGTGTAAAAAGAGTACCTCTCCAGGTATCCCCACACGTTTTGTTGCAGAGAAAAACACTATTTTACATGCAAAACACTGTAAAACAGAAAAATTACAGATTTAACAGGAACCAGACTGGTCTGACCATCAAAGTGTCCAGGAAGATGATACAAAGCATCCTAACTTGGAATGGCTTAACCTTGCTCACTCTTACAGGAAGCTAAAAGAGCGAACCTGTTAAAGACTAGTCCCTTGGGCAGAACATCATTCTAAGACTGTCTTCTGCTGTAATTTTGTTCTTTATATACCTGAAAAGTCTCAGCCAATGAGCGCTCTACTTCCTATATATATTTTCTTTCTAACTGCTGTTTGCACCAAGAGGCAGTGTATCTTTTTAAAATAAAATTCATAACAATTTTAGGACAAGGGAAAAATCAGACAGATAAGCAACCAAAGCAGTTCAACTGAACCATTCCTAAATCTGCTTCCCCTCCAAACAAGCATCTGTAGGAAACACTCCAAAGAAAACTGATGTACCCATTTCCAGCGTAACGCTGCACAAACCTACCTGATTTGACTATAGCAAGAAACAGGACAGTGTTTGACCAGAGCTGCTTAGTCTTTATGTCACTACTCTTTCCAAAAGACAGACAATTTTACATTACTTCTCCTCCTCCCATGCACTGCCATAAGGCAACACATAGTGCATCACTCCTGTGCTTTGCTAAGCCGTCTGACAGACAAAGGTCTCCTGTCACACCACTCACAACAAACCAAAATCCATCATGCAGATTCGGGGTTGTTTTTCTAACCCCTCCAAGTCTTGACACAGACTTCATCTTCATAAAGCAAGTTCCTCTGAGCAGAATCCTTTATCCCCACTTAACATAATGATGCCTGTATTTCCTTCCCAAGCAACCTTTCCATTTACGAAAGGCAGTCTGGAACACAAAGATGGTATCTATATTAAAAGTTGAGATAAGGGACAGGAAGAGCTGATGTCAAGGGCTGGAAATGTTAACCACTATACCTTTTCTAATTTACCCATAATTTTAGGGGGTTTGATGTTGTTTTACTTCAATGTAGCTGAAGTTTGATCCCATATGCTAAATGTCCATTAGCAGCCAAAGCACATCTGCTGCTTCAGCTTCACATGAAAATGATTCAGCCTGTGGGCTGTAAGACTGCTGTGTGATGCCAACCTGGGCACAGTAAGTGAAAAGGATCAAGACTTGCTTCATAGTGCACTCCAGATCTGAACAAAAACACGAACACAAACACACTCTGAAACCATGAAAGCTGAGCTATGGTTTAAAACCTCGATTGTTATTCTGCCTTTTACTATTATAAATCCTTGGTCCCTTTCAAGAAGCAAAGCTGTATTATCAGCTCAAACATGCCCTGAAAAATGAAGAAGCTAAAATTTTAGAATGGATTTGTGTGAATAATCACATTTTGTAGAAACAAAGCATTGAGAATTTCTGTGCACAGTTTCAGTGGAGTAAATAAAAGAAACACTGCCAGCTTAGAACTATCTTCTTGGCTTAGAAAGATGGCCACACCATAAAGATAATGTGGTTTCAGGGTTTCCATGCTGATGTCAAACAGATTGAGATTGCTCTTCTCTATGTAAACTCATACCTTTAAAGAAGCTCTTTCACAACGTAGCCATATGTATTTTAACTCACATATATTCAATTTAAAGTGTGAGACTTCTAGGCAGCTCAGAAGTAAAGTAGCCAGCTATCATGTAAAAGTGCTTATCTTTTACCAGCAGTAAAACTAAAATACAGCAAGATGAGCACTGAACAAAAAGCATTAATGGTTTAATAGCTTTCAAAACCTCACTGAACACTCACGTAAATAAGAAACTGATGACACAAAGATGCTGTTGAACACAGAAAAAAAAGTTCTATCCAATGAAGAATGGGATATAACAAGATTTAAGAATTTCAGAATCACACAAAACCTAGTAATTCAAGATTTTCCTCCCATATACTTGTTACATTTCAACTTTAAGCTTCCCTGAATCAGCTAACATTTGCTAATAATCAAATGCCTATTAGGTGCTGAAAGAATGAAAACTGATGAGTGCACTATAAATAAATACCACGTGACTACAGAAGGCACTTCCAGCTTACAACTCAAATACATCCATCATCCTCACTTTTATCATCAGCTAGCAATCCAGTTCGGGCACTGTTCTGTTAAATCATTATACTTGCTTTTCTCACAGCTGAGCTAGATCTCATGGCTGCAGGCACTTAAAGAAAACAGGTAGAAGTCATCCATGAGCAGAAATACTGGAGACAGTGGTCACTATGAGTTTGTGTTATACAGGTGACCATTCTTACTGTTTAAGCTTTCATAAAGCTCTGAGTATTTTCCTATTAGGACAACATAAAAGTTCTCTCCCAAGAACATCCAAACTCATGTAGAGCCTCTTCTTTTTACCTAATCACTTGCTGACTTTTTCATATTTTTTTAATAAATCTTAATTATCTTTGGTAAGTTTCCCTCACTAGTGCAACAAGATTGAAGTTTTCAATCTGCTGTGAAGAGAGATGAATCACACAGCAAGGCTGTATGTTCACTTTCAGAAGGTACCACGAATAAGAAAAACACTGTGTTTTTTCATAACATGCAGTAGCACACATGATGAGAATGAAGGAAACAATCACAGCCATGGAACTGGACTACTTCTGTCATACTCACATAGTAAGGTTCAGCTTCTCTCTCAGTTATCTCATCCTGATACAGAGTGAAACAGGTTGGAATTCGCCCAAACCACACATCTCGAAGTACATCTTTGTCATCTGTCATTCTTCCAATGGGCAGTGAAGCACATGTAGATCAGTTTGTTTCTTCAGCTAAAACTGTAACCCCTTCCCCACACAAAAAAATAAGTCAACACGACTGTGAATAAAGTAAGTCTTATTAAACGTTCTCCCGCAACTACGCTCCTGCAGGAGCGATCAACTCTGTCACTGGGGCACTAAATGCATCCCCTGATACAAAGAACAGGCTGCTGCATTAAGTTCCACAACTACAAACACATGGTGGATAAGGAGGAAATGAGCATTTCCTAAGGCTGCATCACGCCCCGGCCGCAGAGCCAAAGGGACCTCTGTCGCTCCCGCCTCGCAGCGCCCTTCGCAGCTCCCGCACCCGCCGAGGCCCCGGGCACAGTGCCCCCGATCCCCCCGCACACCGGGGCGGGAACAGCGAAGCGCTCCGGGCTCCGCCGGCGGGGGCGGGACCGGGACTGGCCCAGGGGTCACCGAGGCCGCAGGACGGGCCCCAGCATCGCCCGGCGCCGCCTGAGCTCCGGGGGCCCCCGACAGTAACTCGACGGGGGCGGCCCGGCCAGGCCCCGCGGGGTCAGTCAGTCTGTCTGTCTGTCTGTCTCCCTGCTGGCGGCCGCCCGAGGTGAATCAGCGGCGCTCTCGCCC
>VWZD01008622.1:280060-296925 GCA_013396695.1 Sakesphorus luctuosus
GGCGCCCCGGGGCCCCCCGACAGTAACTCGACGGGGGCGGCCCGGCCAGGCCCGGCGGGGTCAGTCAGTCTGTCTGTCTGTCTGTCTCCCTGCTGGCGGCCGCCCGAGGTGAATCAGCGGCGCTCTCGCCCCGCGGGGCCGGACCGGGGAGAGCCGCGGCGGTACCGCCGGGCGTGCTGACCCCGGGCAGCGGCAGGGCCGGGGGGCGGTGCCTCCCCGGGCAACCCCGCTGCGGAGGGCGCGGGCTGGGCCGTGTCGCGGGCCCTGCCGTTACCTCTGTCGCGACCGGCGACACCCGCCGCCCGCGCGCGGGGCANCGGGGTAGCTCAGCCGATAGGCCGCGCGTCTGCGGATTTTGAGCACTCTCTCTGTTCTCGCTTACCCGATTGATCTCTTCTGTTTCCCCAGGGAACTGGTCACGGCACCAAGCCTGCCAGAGTTTAAGAACCATTTGAAAGCTCTCAGGCTCATGGTGTGACCCCTGGGGTGTCCTGTGCAGGGCCGGGAGTTGGACTCCACCGTCGTTGTCGGTCCCTTCCAACTCGGAATATTCTGTTACTCTCTGTGTAGTAGATCTCATCCACCGCGATAGATGGAGCAAGCCCAGGGGTGGGCCATGAAGATAATAAGAGGACTGGAGCACCTCCTCTACGAAGACAGGCTGAGAAAGTCAGAGCTGTTCAGCCTGGAGAAGAGAAGGTTGTGTGGAAACCTCACAGCAGCCTTCCAGTATCTGAAGGGGCCTACAGGGAAGCTGGAGAGGGAGGGACTCTTGCTCAGGAACTGCAGTGATAGAACAAAGAATAATGGTAAAAACTGAAGGATGGGAAATTTAGGTTAGATATTAGGAAAAAATTATTCATTGTGAAGGTAGTGAGTGAGACACTGGAACAAGTTGCCCAGGAGGGTTGTGGATGCCCCAACACTGGCAGTGTTTGAGGCCAGGCTGGATAAGGCCTTGAGCAACCTGGTCCCGTGGGACACATCCCTGCCCATGGCAGGGGATTGAGATTGGCTGATCTTTAAAGTCCTTTCCAACACTTAACACTCTAATTCTGTGATTTTATAGCACAGTGACAGGAGGATGAGTAGTACCTGCTGCCACCAGTGACATTTCTTACATACCAAAGCGTCACTCTGGATTGGTTTTTATTGGCCCAGTAGGTGCAAGTTCACAGTGCATTTTAAAGGACATCTCCCACGATTCTGTCTCTCTGAAAATCTCCGTCTCGATGTCCTACAGCTGTAAGAGTGCACACAAGTACAACACTCTGCAGGTGGGAGGGAACACTATAACTCCGAGGAAGATACATATCCTAGTGTGCCACACACCAGCAGTAGTAGAAGCGGGGCTGTTCGTGGCAAAATGTACAACTGCAGCAAACATCACAGTGAGTGTTTTGGCACGTTTGAAGGAGAGCTGGTACATGGGGGTTTACCTGGCCGGGGGTGGCACACACTGCAGTTTCAGTAGTGTCACGTTCTGGCCATGCCGCCTTGTGGCCACCAGATGTCACACAGTGGCCACTGCTGCTGAAGGAGTCTAAGGAATTCTTAAGGAAACTGACTGTAGTTACTACAGACTTCGTGAGGTTTACACCAAGACTGGCATTTTATTAAATTTTTGTGTTGCTGATCCAACAGTATGACTGACATAACTATTTTTTCAGTCATCTGAAGGATTAGAAAAGTCTGAAAAGGTTTTTTTATTTTTTTTCCTGAATTTAAGCCAGTTTGTCATGATGACCTATTTTTTATAAATATTCCAAACATGAACCCAATATAAAATTTGCCTTTTTTGTTAGTGCTCTATACGCAAAAAGGTAAGCCATGGCACTTTTGTGATTGGAGACATACATGGTGAAGCTTTCCTTACTTTTTCTCCAAGGGTTTTTGTGATGCATTAATTAAAGAAGCAGGAAAACTACTGGAAACCCAGAATAAACATAATATTTGGTATGGTCTACCCAAAGTACAGGGAAAGAAGACACACATGTGATGCTGCAAGGCCTTTAGGTTCTGAAGGGACCAGTTCCCTTACACTCCTAAATATAAGCAACCTATACTCACCTTGGGTGCACATACTGGGCATGACAATGGAAGGGGAGAGGTTCCTCCAGAAGTATTGCCTGTGCATTCACCACATTTTTAACTCGTGTGGATGGTGTGGAAATTACTGTCTTGCAGACCTGGAATGGCAGGAGACATGCACAGAAGTGATGCCACAATTATAGAGGCATCCAACCCACAAGCACTGCTCATCGCTACAGGCTTCTCTGTGTGTTTCTGCAAGGAACTCCCTAATGCTGTTACAGCTCCACTAAAACCAGTCACGTGAGAATGAATTGACCAGTGGAGCTGCTGTGGGATGCCACCACTAGGAAAAAAACCAAAAGGAACCCAATAAGATTTTTACAACTATTTTTCCTGGTTACAAAGTTTACAAATTTTTAGAAAGCTTTGCACATACGGATTTCGCTACAGGAAATCAATGAGAACCACAGGTTCTTTGCCTTTCCTCCTGTGTGCTCCTCAGAGGTTTTCTGTAGAAGAGGGTTGTTTTGGTAGGATTTGTAGGTTGAAGGGTTTGATTGATCACTGTAGCAGCACCACTAAAGATAATGCCAACTCATTTTTTCTCACAGGCAGGAAGGAGACTGTCAGCACTGCCATCATCAATAGTACTGTTAGTGTGTCTGTACTGAGGATGTGACCCCTTCTTGATGCTGCCTGTGCTCACCTCCGAGGAACTTAACCTCCACTGCTGTGGCTCTTGAAGCATGGCATTGGCCAGCTAGACTGTGCAATCAGCATTCTCTTAATGATGACTGCCAAGCAGATTAAACATTTATTTTTGCGTTATTCTCTCATCTATAGTTAGAGAACCAGAAGCACCTGACTCAGGCATATGGATTCCACTTCATAGGCTGAAAATTAAACACTATTGAGTGCCCAAGTCTTTTGCTAGATCTAGATACAAGATGCCAAGGACAGAACAAAATATAGTTAAGTTATAAAATAACTTGTGACTTAGAGGGTATTCCTATTTAAAGGTCCTAGCAAACTGTCTGATGTTACCAGACACACATGCAGCAAGATACATTGTAAAAATCCATGTGAGATTATAAAGACAATATTTCAACAGACAACAGACAAAGGAGGCTCTGCTACTGGACAAAGATGACTGTAGCTAAATACACAAGATATAATGTGACTACTGAACAAATAAAGTAAACCTGAAGTGAATGCCAACTTAGCTATTATTGTGACTACAAATGATGAATCTGAATCCAAACATTAAAAATAATTGCTAGGATGTAATGTCAAAATAGATCCAATAAAAAAAGGAATTACCTCCTTTGCCATATTGTTTTCCACATTGTTATCTAATGCTTTAATTTGCATCATCACTTGGCAGAGTAGACCAGTCTAAATTGGAAGGGGAAGAGCTTTACAGACATTTTTCCAATTCCAAAGATCCTTAAGCAGTATTCCCCATTTTAAACGTCATCACCAGACAACACACAGTGTGTCATTGTCTAATGGCACCTGAATCAAAACACCTGTTATTGAGTACATATGCAATGTAAAGATGCTTGTAAAGAACAAGATTATAATTAAAGATGCACTAATTCTAACAGAAATAAGAGAAATGGAACAGGTGGTTTACATATTTGTGGGCAGTAATGTTTTTATGTAATGATAGTGCAGATGAAGATTTGTAAACAGAGACAGTGTATAATGTAGGTTGTAAGGGACCCTTGGATTCCTTTCCTGACCTCTAGGTCAACATCTCTTCTCAAAGCAGGAGTGGCTACCAAGTTTAGAAGATGTTGGTAAAGGCAAATCATGCCAACATTTGATTGCTGAAAAGTTACCTGAAATAAAATGTGAAATATTATTTCCCTCTGTGTTTTGCCAGGACTGGAATAACTGATATTCCTTGCTTTGATCGCATAGAACAAATTTAATGCTCTTTTCATAGAAGATGTATTTTATGTCACCCATAGATACTGCAAAGTACAGCTACTTTGTAAGTATATAATGTTTATATTTATGTAAGTTATACATACACATATGTATAGGAAAGAACCCTGGCTCCTCTTTGTATAAAACCTTGACTCCATTAAATCATTGGCAAAACACATAGATATGTGAAACTTAACTTGTTCCAGTGTTGTTTTATTAGAAACTGATCAGCAATCACTATTGATGTTTTCCCCTCACTTCCCTAGCAGTTTTCAATAGAAAGCAAAACTTTTTTTTTAAATTTCCTAGCTATTGCCTTTTGAGTGTGTAAACAAAACCAGATTGTGAGACCTATTAATATGTACCTTTTACCATGCAACAGTNTGACAACTGTCTTAGTTTTCCCTCACAGTTTGGATTGGAAGGGAACCTTGAAGATCATCTAGTTCCAACCTCCATTTCCATTTTAGTTCTAACTTAAAATTCCTAAGTCATATTTGAGACTATAAAAAAAATCTTTTATTGCCATATAACAAGTGACTGGACATTAGGAAATCCTAGTTCTAGGTCAGCTGCTTATTTTTACCAGGAAAAAAATTTCTTGGTTTTGCTAATTTGTCATAGACTCACTAAAACATCTTGGACTTAGTGAGGAGGAGGGGAAATTATTTTTTTTAAATTTCATATTATGTACATATGGAGATTTCTTAAGATCAATCAGATCATAAGCTTTTAAAATATTTTGAAAATGCCAACAACTTGATTGTTCACTTAGCTAGATTTTTACCCCTCTGCATGTTAAGTAACACTTATTCTATCAGGTATTGTCGCTTGTCCAAGAGGAGTACCTGGAGTTCAAAAGACAGTGGGATAATGATTCCTGATGCTTCTTTTTTTTTTCTTTTCTGTTGGGAATACTGCTAGGTTAATGGCTTTGGCAGTATCTTGGTATGGAACAGGATTGGCTCCATCTATGTTTGATGCACAAATTTAGCCCTTTATAACCAAGGATCACTACTAACTTAGTGCTGAATCACAGGTCAGCCAGAAACTAAAACAAAAGTAGAAGGAAGATAATGCAATAATCACGTACTGTTTGGCTATTGATACAGCCTTTAGGTTGTTTATTTTTAGGCAAGAAGAGATTTCACCCTTAATCTGTTAACACCATTGGAATGTCAGCTTCTGACACATGGGCAGTCCAGTCCTCAGTACAAGAAGACAGTAAGCACCTATGTGTCACCTGGCACTTGGGAACTCCCAGAACTGAAACCAGAATTAGCTGCTCTTTATCGACAAGTTATCTTTTACACCTTGGTAAGAAGATTTCTTACTGTGCAACTGTATTAAAATAATTTCAATAAGGATTTAATTCCTTTTCTNAAGTATATAATGTTTATATTTATGTAAGTTATACATACACATATGTATAGGAAAGAACCCTGGCTCCTCTTTGTATAAAACCTTGACTCCATTAAATCATTGGCAAAACACATAGATATGTGAAACTTAACTTGTTCCAGTGTTGTTTTATTAGAAACTGATCAGCAATCACTATTGATGTTTTCCCCTCACTTCCCTAGCAGTTTTCAATAGAAAGCAAAACTTTTTTTTTAAATTTCCTAGCTATTGCCTTTTGAGTGTGTAAACAAAACCAGATTGTGAGACCTATTAATATGTACCTTTTACCATGCAACAGTGAGTAAGAGTCAAATGAAACTCATAAAGCTGCTATTTATATCTAGCTAAATAGTTCATTGTTGCCTACTCCCAGTGAAGAATTAATTTGATTAATTACATGAGAAGCTGATTCATTCATCTGAGAGCTTCCTGGAAATATTACAAGATTCACGTACCACGTCTGATGGCACTTAATGTTTTCCAGATATACTTGTAATTTATAGGTTTGTTCAAGCAAAAAAATCACTCTTATCTGGATATAATTCTCCTTTCATGCTCTCTTCACTACTAATGTTTGTCTTTTGCAACAGNTTTGTCATAGACTCATTAAAACATCTTGGACTTAGTGAGGAGGAGGGGAAATTATTTTTTTTAAATTTCATATTATGTACATATGGAGATTTCTTAAGATCAATCAGATCATAAGCTTTTAAAATATTTTGAAAATGCCAACAACTTGATTGTTCACTTAGCTAGATTTTTACCCCTCTGCATGTTAAGTAACACTTATTCTATCAGGTATTGTCACTTGTCCAAGAGGAGTACCTGGAGTTCAAAAGACAGTGGGATAATGATTCCTGATGCTTCTTTTTTTTTCTTTTCTGTTGGGAATACGGCTAGGTTAATGGCTTTGGCAGTATCTTGGTATGGAACAGGATTGGCTCCATCTATGTTTGATGCACAAATTTAGCCCTTTATAACCAAGGATCACTACTAACTTAGTGCTGAATCACAGGTCAGCCAGAAACTAAAACAAAAGTAGAAGGAAGATAATGCAATAATCACGTACTGTTTGGCTATTGATACAGCCTTTAGGTTGTTTATTTTTAGGCAAGAAGAGATTTCACCCTTAATCTGTTAACACCATTGGAATGTCAGCTTCTGACACATGGGCAGTCCAGTCCTCAGTACAAGAAGACAGTAAGCACCTATGTGTCACCTGGCACTTGGGAACTCCCAGAACTGAAACCAGAATTAGCTGCTCTTTATCGACAAGTTATCTTTTACACCTTGGTAAGAAGATTTCTTACTGTGCAACTGTATTAAAATAATTTCAATAAGGATTTAATTCCTTTTCTGTGTTACATTGCATAAGTCCAAGGATCTGAGTTAGACAGTCATCCACAGCTACTTGTTACAACCTGGTCTATTGGCTGAAATGTTAAACCTGAATACTATGGCAATAAAATACCAAATATCACAGGGGTTCATGGATAAACACAGTGCCAAGTGTGAGGCAGGGACAACAGGCCAGATTCCCTGCCCATCCAAGTCACCATGGCTTCAGAAAAGTAATTTTCTATTTTGGGTGAACCTATGTGTCTACATCTGATGTAGAACACAGTTTCTTTCTTAGGTTTCTGAATGAAATAGTAATGATTTGTAATAAAACACAGGATTTTTCTATTCCAGACAAAGTTGGTTTTTGGTATGACTGGATGATGTTCAGTACTTTTACCCATGGAAAGAATTTTTCTCAGTGATTCCAAATTCACTTTGATTACATTTTTAGTACTAAAATGTTGATAATTCCAGTTCTGAATATATATATATATTCTCTGATATATCTTTGTTTCTCCATTAATGGAGTGTACTGTGGAGATTTACATTTACCAAGAATTTTTAGTGAATTTAAAATCAGTTTTTCTGGTTTCTTTTGTCTTGGTTATATTTGTACAACATTTATTATATGAGCTAGTTGTTAAATCACTCTGATTTCTCAGGGAAGAGGGTAAGCATATAATGCACATAAAATAGGAGGAAGTGTGTTAGGGTTGATGATGAAAAAATGTAAAAATCCTGAAGTCTATCTTATTCCATAGGAAATATAATTACCAGTGACCTCACCAGTGCTGAGTGGGTGGGAAAAAATCACTTCCCTTTACAATCAAAATTGCTGACAATGAAAATCAGAGCAGGGTAATGAGAAATAAAAACTTAATCTCAAAACACCTTTCCCCCACTCTTCTTTCCAGGCTCAATTTTGCTCCCTATTTTTACTACCTTCTCCCCCTCAGTGACACGCAGGGACAGGGATGGGAGGTTGGGTCAGTTCATCACACATTGTCTCTGCTGCTCCTTCCTCCCTAGGGAGGGGATTCCTCACACTCTTTCCCCCTCCTGTATGGTGTCCCTCCCACAGGAGACAGTCCCCCATGAACTTCTCCAACCTGAGTCCTTTCCACAGGCTGCAGCCCTTTATGAACTGTTTCAGTGTGGATCCCTTCTATAGGGTGCAGTTCTTCAGGAACAGCCTGCTCCAGCCTGAGAATCCCATGGGGCCATAGGTCCTGCCAGGAGCCTGTGCCAGCATGGGCTTCCCACAGGGTCACAGTCTCCTTTGGGCATCCACTTGCTCTGGTGTGTGGTCTTCACCACAGGCTGCAGGGGAATCTCTGCTCCAGCACCTGGGGCACCTCCTACCCCTCCTTCTTTACTGACCTTGGTGTCTGCAGGGCTGTTTCTTTCACATATCCTCACTCCTCTCTCCACTGCTGTTTCTGCAGCTTTTCCCCCCCTTCTTAAATCTGTTATCCCAGAGGCACTACCACCACTGCTGATGGGCTTGCCTTTGGCCAGTGGCAGGTCCATCTTGGAGCTGGCTTGTGTTGGCTCTGCCAGACATAGGGTAAGCTTCTAGCAGCTTCCCACAGAACAACGCTGTAGCACCACTGCTACCAAAACCTTGACATGCAAACCCAATATCACATTGAAGTAATAACCACTCGCCTCTGATGCCAGTACTCCAGCCAGTTTTTCACCCACCTTGCAGTCTACTCATCCAGTCCACATCTCCTCAGTTTAGCTACCAGTACACCACAAAAGACTGTGTTGAAAACACTGCTTCAGATAAGCTACATCTGTAACTCTCCTTTTATCCACAGAGCTAGCCATTTCATCATAGAAGGCAATCAGGTTGGCAAAGGATGATTTAACCTTGATAAGTCTCTGCTAGCTGATTCCAATCATCCTGTCTTTCATGTGTCTGAAATGTGCAGGACTTGTTCCTTCATCTTACCAGGAGATGACCAGGTTGTAGATTTCCCTTCTTGGCTTTTTCAAATATTGATGGAAATACTTGTCTTTTACCAGCAACTGGGAACTTCTTCCAGTTGCCACAGCCTTTCAAAGAGGAGTCTCACAAAGACATCATCTGTCTCAGCTTCTGTGGATGCATCTTTTCTGGTTCTATGTCCAGAAATACTTAAATTCTTCCTAGTTTGATCTTCCTGTATGGAGGGTAGTGCCTCAGTCCCCACTTTTTGCTACTAGGCTGAGACCTGACTTTGGCACTGAAAAACACGGCAAAGACAGTTAATACTTCAGTTTTTTCTACATAATTTGTCACTATGTCGTTTCTATCTTGCCTGCACTATTTAGCCATGAGCTTACATTTTTATTCACCTTTCTTTCAAGGCTGCTTATCTGTAGAAGCCCTTCTTGTTGCCCTCTATGTTCCTTGGTTCCCAGCTGTGTGGCTTTCCTAATTCAACTCTTGTATGCCTGGGTGATGCTGCTAGATTTCCTGGTAGCCTGACCCTGTTTGTGCATATTTCCTTTCTATGTCTGAGCTCAGCTAGAACTTCCCTCTTCAGCCAGTCTGGCTTCCAGCCATGTCTGTCCATCTTCTTGTGCAGTCTTGGGCCATTCTAGTTCTTCAAGGAGATCTTATTTAAAGATCAACCCTTTTTTTTTTCTTTCTTGGATCCCCAGGGATTTCTGCCTACTTATTCTCTGACAAATCTGAAGTCCACTTTCATGAAGTCCAGGTCTTTGCTATGTACCTTCTTGCTTCCCTTAGCATCTTAAATTCAACTTTTTTTCTCCACTTCTTTTTAGGCTTTGATCTTTATATTCTGATGAACCTGCTCAGAAGCCTTTCTCAATAAGATTAGCAAGACCATTGGGAAAGATGCTCTTGCCTTTCTTTTTCACACTGGTGCCATTACTTCCCACCAGTCCTTGCACCCAGAAGATGATCCATGGGCTTAGAAGCCAAAGGCTCTGTCTGAGACACCAGCTACACTGGTTTTGATCTGCATAACACATTCTCTCCTATTGAGCCCATTTCCTTCATTTGTAGGGTAAAAAAGGAACACCACCTTTTGCCACAGCTTAGAGCAAAGCAGTCATCTTTGATGTTCTTAAGTTCTCTTTTGCCAGCAATACTTGTGGCCAGATGGGTAAGAAGACCACAGTAACAGGGAAAATGCAGTAATAGATAGCAATAATCCAAAGTCCCCATTGGTTCTTCTGTGGTGTCCCACACCAGGGCTCAGGACAAGCAATCAGCCACCTGACAGCAGTTCTGACCTGCAGGTGGGTGCTCTGGACCATAGAGTGACCCAGTCTTGGCCACTGTTATCCATTACTTCATCCTTATGGTGCTGGTTCCAGCCAGTTTAGGATTTTTACTAGGTATCCCTGGAAATCCCCATGAACTTCTCTAATTTTAGCTATCCCACAAAACTTTGTATCCCACATAAATTTTACTGTCTTGCCACATATTATAGCTCATTACTAAGTATTTCAAATAAGAACAATCTTATTATAGAAGTTTAGGGAAGTCTATTCCTTGTTTTATTTCATACTGATTATTCTTACTCTTTCTGTTTGTCTTTCTTCTCTTCACCTATAATTATATACTTTCCTCAATAACTTATTGGGAAGGGCTTGTTTGTAAAGACTTAATAAATTTCAGCTTACTCATCCTCCTTCATCTACTGTTTTGTGGGACAGCTAGTAGATAACTCGCTAATTATTGTTTATTGATGGTAGAAATTCACGGATCCGCATTCTCACAGTCACTCTCCCTGCTTGTTTTAAATATTACGTCTTTATTTCTCTGTGATTGCAACTGATTATCATGGGAAAAGCAAATGCTGACAAGCAGCTCCGCCACTTCATGCTTCTGCTCCCTGGGACTCCCAATAACTGGTTTACTTCATCAGGCTGTTTCAACACCTCCACTTTGGATAACTTTTCACAGGACAGTGTAAGGTTTAGATTCACCTGAGAAGGGGACAGAGTTGGTGTCTGCACAGAGTGGTGCAGGCTCATGGATTTCATAGGATGTATAATGTAGACCCTGTGTAATATACAGGAAGAAGTAATGACTAGTAAACATAACTATGAACAGTTTCAATTTCCTAGTAAGGCTCCTATATTATCTGCAGATATATAGGAACAGTTATGCTTTTAATTGCATCTGGTCAGCTTAACCTTTAATTCCAGATTCTTTAGCACCTAACCAGGTTACAGAAGACTGGATAGCTCTTGGATTTGTCACAGGATGCTCATATCCTATAGCAATGTAATCAGCTGCGCTTGTGTTTCAGTCTTTAGCAGGTTGGATTTGGACTGTCAATGGCTGAAGATAGAGAGAGACCTGTCTTCCTGCATGCTTGTCCATTTCCCAGCTCATCTGCTAAATTATAACAAATAGTTGGTAATTATGTATTTAATTTCTGGGGTTATCAATTAAGTAATATACCTAGAATCTCTATAAAATAATTAATTTAAAATTTCCTGGTAGTTTCTGCCTTCCTTCTTAAAAGATCTTATACTAACTTAAGCCATGCTGGCTGATAGATCTCCATGAGAATATGGTGAAAATAGAACAGAATGGCATTGCTGATTTAGTCAAACAAATTAAAAGTTATTCTTTAAGGTGACAGCTTTCTAAATGAATTTCAACCTAGAAAATAACCAAAATTTAGATCAGGATGCAAGAGATGTACATAAACTACAGTTTTGCTTTTGGGCAACCATAAAAGCGTAGCAATACTGTGCACACTAACCAGTGTTAGTGCAAAACTGGAAAGCAAGAGAAACAAAGCCATATTAGCCTAGAAATACATATTTCATCAAAGCCCTACCTACTCATGAAAACATAAGCACATCTTGATATTAAGCATTAAATTAACAATTTGTCAGTATTATATTCTGAATGCCTCATTATTAGGTGAACTTCATTGAATTTATTTATTTAATTGAATTGGTTTTAAATTAATTGATTTGTGGTCTTACTACTATACCTTTAAATTGTGACTATAGGAGAATAGAGTGCTAGAATTCACATTAATTCTTTTTCTTTTAATCAAACTCCAGAGGAGGCTGGATCCCCTGACACAGTGAGTAGCATGATGCTGCCAATCAATGGCCTCCTACTCTCATGAGAAGCAGCATATCCCACCTCCCACTCAGTTTCTATAAGTCTACAGAATCACCAGCATGGGAAAGAAAAAAAATGCTGCCACAACATGGAATGTTCTTTCCTCTGAGTAGCATCCACAGCATTTGTTTCAGAGTAGTTACATGATCTGTTTTCTCATAGCTGTTTTATCTTCCCCTGTTACAGTTTCAGGGAGAAAAAAACCTACTTATGGAGAAACCTCAGATAACCAAATAGATGCCATAGTGAACCAATGCTGACATAGCACATATATAGTGTTTTACTGATACTAGTTTTTAGCTTGAGAAAAGGCACAGAATCTTGACATATACTCTTTATGCAAACTGACAAGTCCAAAGATTGAAAGCTTTGAAGAAACTATAAGTTGAAAAATGTACAGAGGAAACATCAATCTTTTACAGGTGGGGTAGAAGAACACAATACTTGGATACTCAGCACAAGAATGAAGTGAGTTGTAGGTGTTGTTTTGGCATTGTACTGACACTGCACTTCAACAGAAGGTAGTTACTATTATGAGAAAAGTAACATTGGATTGTCATTAACAGAATGAGAAAAGCACTTGGTAGGTAACAGAGAAGGAACCCTCAAAAGGAAAGTTTTCTGTGAGAGAGATTCTTTTTTTTTCTGTGAACTGATTGGAGAAGGAATGAAAACTACTGCCATGGATGTATTAGCAAGAATAAAAGCAAAGTTCTACACTGGGAACTCCTGAACATTTCATAACTGAAATCTATTTGGCTGTCTGCCTGGACTTATGGGCTGCACCTAGTTGGCATTATAATCAAACAGGGCACTCTCACTGTTAGCATCATAATGGGAGTATTGTGTGGAGGTAGAAACTGATGCAGAAGTAGTTCACCTGTACAGTAAAAACCCTACAAAGGCTATGGAAAGCACTATAAAATTCTACATTAAATTAAAGACCACATGCTACCCCTCGGCCACATTGTAGGTCACTTCTAATGGGTAAACACTGAAATTGTACAAGCTCATGAACTATATACATGACTTCTTTTGTTTGCTTCCCTTGATCTGTAGAGACTAATGCATAAGCTTCTTTAAAGGCCCAAAGATGGGTTGTAAGACTCTTCTTTGAGTAGCTGACAGGAGGTATGTGGGTAGCAGGGAGGTCTATATGCCACTTTTCATCTACGCAAATATATACAGAACTCAAAGGCTCAGATAAATCCTTGGCATTCGACAGCAAAAATGAGAATAAAAAATCATGCTAATATTGAATTAATTTAATATGCTTATTTCCAATTAAAAATTCTACCCACACCTATTTGCTGTGGAATTCTCAGTTTATGGAATAAAAATCTTAAGAGTATCAATGGGTTTGGCAGAACTACCCATGAGTAACTGGATTATAAAGTAAGTCAAAGCTGTCCGAAGAACAAAGGTGAAATCTTGACCCTGATAGAAGTCACATGTGTTTTTGACTTGACCTGATCAATAACTAGCACTTACGAGATGCTTTCAACAGAGCTACCAGTTTAGAGATGAAGCTAAATACCAAAGATCCCAAATTGGACCATGGTGGGAACCAGACAACTGACCAAAGCATCCAACGTGCAAATCTAAATTACTGCCTGGAGAAATCATGCAGTGTGTACAAGAAGAAATTTGGAGCATAGGGTTGTGTCAATTCATCCCCACTCCAAAATGTCCCTCAGAGCCTGAGGTGGCTCCATCTACTTCAACCCCAGCACCTGTGTGCCCACCTGTGTGTCTCCCCAGGCAATCTAGCCCTGTGGCCGCCACACGGACCAGGGTCAGTCATGGCAACTGACACGCCAGTAACGTTGACTAAGTGAAGATTGCCCTGGGAGCCTGAGTGATGTTTTGTCCCACCTACCATGTACATAAGGCAATCCCAGAAATTCTTGACCTCCAAATTTACTTCTTGATTGAAGCCAAAATCTGTGTCTCTTGCTTCCAGATTCCTTAGTCCTATTCTCATTCAATCTCTGCTTGCCATCTTTCCAAAGGCCTTCTCTGTGACACAGACTTGCTTACCTGTATGGGGTTTGCCCTACTATTTGTTTTAAGGGTCTCTTCACTTCCCTGGCTTCCTAATTCTGGTTGGCATATTTCTGTACTATTGGAGTTCCTAGCCTTGGCTTTCCCCGGTCGTAATATTTAGTTGCATTTTCCAGGCTGTCTTTAAGCTCCAGAAGTGATCACCCACATCCTGCCATGTCTAATAACTTACTGGGGACATTAATTTTATGCCCTTTTTTTTTTTTTTCAAGGCGTAGAGTTGGACTTCTTAGGTGTAGCCAGTGAACCTCTGGAATTGCTGAGCCAGAAAGAAAATATTAGTGGTGATAAGAGTGTAAGACAGAACATACCTTGTAGATAGCATATTACTGAATTAAGGCTACCATTTCCATCACTATTTCTACCTCATACCTTGAAGACGTAAAAAAAATGGAAGGCAGTACGGTATTTTGTACAGAGCCTGCTATTACTTCACAAGTTAAACAAGACCACAGGGAGTCCCAGCAGAGATTTAGGCCAAGCAATACCTAGTTTTTAGCTCCTTGTCAGACTTAGGCAAGAAGCAGGCACCCTACATTCAGTCCTGTGAAGACTGAGGCAACTCTGAGCATGTGGGGAGGTGAATCCCTAAGTCCCTGGGGCAATTTCAAGACAAACAGGGAGGCAACTCTGGAATTTAGGTGTCCACAGGGTTAGGCATCACATGAATGTGGGATGTCAGGACCATAGTTTGGAACTTACATGTTTTATGTGGGACACAGGCAGGATTTTGGCCCCTGTGCACTTTATTGCTCTTTTACCGCAGACTCCAAAGTGTGGGATTCCAAAGCACTCTTCATATATTCTGACAGTGAATTATCTAAATCTCCAATGTTTGTATGCATGCAATGTTTCTGGAGGAAATTTCAAACCTCTGTTGTATTGAAAAAGAAGACAAAATATTTGGTGACAAAGTTAATTCCTATTTTTTTGTTATTTGCTTATGGGCTTTAGGTTGGGGGTTTTGTTTGTTTCTTTGTTTTCACAGATATTGCACAATATGCTGGAACAATTTTATATTAGAACAGTGATTATTTCTGTGTGGAAAAAATAAAAAGAGATAATCAATTATTTGAATAAATAGGGATATTTCAGCTTGTGTGTTGGTTAATTTCTGTAACAACTTCAAAGATTTTGAGTCTGTATTTGTTGGGAGTCTCATTGTAACTCCAAAGTCAGCATGTTTCAGGTTTGTGGGGCTTTTTTATTCTCACATACAGTGTGCAGTAAAGCTAGATGGATAATGAGTATGATAAAGTCTAATCTAGATACTCAATCTTCTTCTTTTTCACCATGTTGGAATGATACCAAACAGGAGAAGGATAATTTGTTGCTAAATACCTTTCCATGGTATGAAGTACTATGAACTGTTGCAAAATTTTGTTGGCTCAGATAAAAGCTAGACTGACTTGTTCTGTTGTATGTGTCCGGTTTAAACTGAAATAAACTGACTGCTGACATGAACATGACCATCATTTAAAGTTTCCTAAATGGCTGGCCAATTCCAATGAATGTCTATCTTAACTAATGGCCTTAAATTGCCTTTCTTGAAAGAAGAGGTCTAAACCTTTTAAATAAGCCAGGTATAACTAAAAGTATTGGGCCTCCACAAGTCTCTTTTGATTGAGATCACATATTATTCTGACAATGCCATATAGACTTTAACTTTGGCCAAAGTTTGAACAAATATTAACAACCAAAACTCTGCACTTACTTCTGTGTATCAGGATATTGTAGTGTATCTTAGCACTGAAGCTCAAATGTGGGACACTTCAAGGCTGATGTGGAATGCATATTTCTTGTATATGTCTCTCCAGAGAGATATGTAACTGCACATGTTCTAGGTACTCTATGGCGCTAATGCTGATCCAAACCCTGCCAAGATAATCTAGGAGGATTTGAAAAGATGCATGCCTTGCAATTCTCCTTTTTTTCTCTTCTGTTATTTAAACCATGTTTTCAGGCCAAACATGGCTCTCTTGTGGTGTGGAATGAAGTAGCACAGGTCTGCTGAACATACCCGCATCTGCTTGGTCTGCCAAGAATTGAGGGCACCTAGTGAGTGGAGTGGGAGAGAAAAGAAACACAACTGCAGTGGCCCAGATTCCTTTATTCCCAGTGCTGTTTCGGTGAAGTGGCTCACCAACACCAATTAATTTACCTTTGCTCTGGCACAACAGAATCCTGATTATAACTGGCACTTAAATGGAAATGTAGGTGTCATAGACTTAGTTATTTGGCTTTTTCAGTGGTGAATGTCAGAAGATGCCATGGTTATGTCAGTTGTCGTTCTCTAGTCAAGAAAATGGAAAGGAGTAATTTCAGGCTAGAATAAGAGAAGAGATATAGCTATTTGAATCTTTACAGTGTCCAGCCAGTGTCCAAAAATCCTGTCCAGATAGAGGAAATAGGAATTCCTGCTTTGTTCCTAGCCATCCATCAAGAACATCATGCTACCTGCCATCAGTTCTGCTGTTTCTGTCCTTGGAGATACTTGAAATCCAAATAGACATAGTCCTGAATAACCTGCTCTGGCTGATGCTGGTTGAGCAGGGGGCTGCACTAGACAACTTTCAGAGGTTCTTTCCCATCTCCAGTGTTCAGTAATTCTACAATTTTCATGCTTATATAAATTGCTTTACAGAAAGAGACATTTTTTTCGTAGTCCTTTACGCAGTTCCTGAGGGTACAACTGTCTGTCTTCTCAGTTCTGCCCAATTTTGGCATGACACATATTTAATTTTGGGAAAAGTCAGTTTCTTTGTAGGTTATTCTGTTTAGTAAATCACTAATCAAGTAAATTACAACTCAGAAAAGAACTGAATTTGCCCCCCAAGCAGGTGTACATACTGCTTTGGGTAAAACAGCAGTATAGATAGGAGTTAGCTGCTCAGCCAGCCCTTCTGTATTTTGTGTTCCCCTGCCTTGTTCACATCCTTGTCCTTCTGTCATAAAAAACCCCATTAATTTATTTTCA
>VWZD01008622.1:297790-351363 GCA_013396695.1 Sakesphorus luctuosus
GAGTCGGAAGACTCGGAGCCCGAGGGGGCGGCTGCCACCCCTCACCGCCGCCCCTCCGCCGCCGCCGCGCCCAAGCGGCGCCCCGCGTTCCCCCACTGGCGCCCGAAGAAGAAGGAGCAGCATCCCCGGGGCGGCTGCGATGCCGCGCCTGCCAGGAGCCCGCCGCCCGCCTCTCCCGTCGAGTCCCCGGCACCGCGGTAAGCGCGACACCCGCGCCCCCTCCCCGCGCGGGGCGGAGGGGCCGGGCACGGCTGCACACCAGGGGTTTGTCTCCCGAGGAGGGAACCGCGTGTTCCGCGTCCCGTCCCGCGTTCGTCCCAGCCTGCTGGCCGAGCGGCGCTCGAGCCGTGTTGACAAACAGCAGCGCCCGTGTGAATAAGTAACAGTCACCCTTGTGCCCGGAGCAGAGGGAGCCTTCCCGGCCCAAACCAGCCTCCTAAGGGCGGCTGGCGTGTGTGAATGACTTTTTTATTCCATGTCAGTGGACTTGCTCTGTGGTCGCTTTTCGCGGACGTAGTAAAGGAGGGTGAGAGAGAAGGGCTTGACACCGCTCTTCTACGGTACTTCTCATACCTATTGCTCCCCAGTGTGATTCCAAGTCTACCGTGAGTAATGGCTATCTAGTGCTTGCTGGCTTCTAAGTTCTTGAGGATGTAGGCATTTCCCCGGGGCTGTTTACAGCCTGTGGCCGCAGCATGGAGAGCCTCAGTGAGACTGGGGTTGCCGAGCAGTAGAGACTTCTGACGTGAAGTTAATTCACAGTAGGGCATGGTGAACTTGAGGCTGTGTCAGGAATCGATTTGGTTAATGCTGCTCAGGTTTGAACAGCACAGCCCGGGTGATGAGATGCTACCTGAATACCTGGATTAGAAAAGAGTAGTAAGCTATTCGTCTCTGAAGTTTTTTGTTCAAATTGAGAAATCTATACGTTTCAGAAGGTGGTTCTCTATAAAAATGTTAGTACTTGCCTAAGAATAAACATCCCATGGAAATGTAAACTTGACTAAAATATAGTCTAATGATGTTTGTATTTGGTATCAAAAAGTATTATTGAAAACTTTATAAACACCAACCTCTTTTATGAAAGGAAAAAAAGTGCTTATGCTTATGTATTTGTAGGAGAAAGAAAACAAAGTCTGCTTTTTCAGAACTATTAAACCAGGAAATTATGTATTTCACAATGCTGTTGAGTGGCCAAGCCCAGGGCAACCCTGCAGGTGTTCTCAACCAGGAACAGATCCATCTTCTGCCTTCCAAAAGTCAGATAAAACAGAACGGGTTCACAGTGTAGCTCAGGATGGAAGGGAACCCAAAGCAAGGTCAGCTCTGAGTTCTGGTTGCTCAGGACTGTGTCCACTGGAGTTTCAAAATCTTCCAAGAAGAGAGAGTGCACAGCAACTCTGGGCAAGATGTGTTACTGCCTTGTGTTCATCTCTTGGTGGAAGGCTGGAACAGCTTTCAATTTATAGCTTCTGCTGTGCTTGCCAGGCACTACTGAAGAGCCCCATGGCTCTTGGTGACCCTCTCATGCAGATGAAAGGTCCTTTCCGTGGTCACTTCTTCCTTGGGCTGAACCAGTCCTGCTCTCCCAGCTGTTTCTTGGGGCAAGAACACCAAGCTGTTCAGCATGTTGGGACCCTATGCTCAACTCATTCCAGTTTATCAACATCTGGTTTGTCTTGAGGGGGCCCAAAACTGAATAGATTATCTGTCTAGATGTGGGCAAATGAATAGTGGCATAAGTCTTTACTCTTGGTGTGAGTTCCTTTTTCTTCCAGATAGTTTGCTGAGTCTACACTGCCAATCCAAACCAGAAATGCTGTATGGGATTTGAGGTTCAGTTCTTATATGTTAAAAAAAAGGAGGATGTGTTTGCTGTATAAACTTATTATGAAGTTCTGTGCCTAAATTACAAGAGAAATCTAATAACTGCAAGGCTTCTGAAAGGATAAGGTTATAGCTCCTGTTACAAAATGCTGGGGTTTTTTTGATTTTGGTCAGAAGACCAATCCTACTATTGATAGCAGGTTGGGTTTGTGCTTCAGCACATGGAAATACATGTGTATATCACCATCATTAACTGCAGTTGCTCATCTTCAGAGAGCACAAACTTCTATTGTTTGTGTAGTTTTCTACCACCCTTGTTTTTTCAAAAATTGAATAAACTAAACCTTTTGTATACAGCCAAACCCACTCCACGCATTTTTAAATTATCTCGAGGATTACAGTACATTTCTCGAAATACATTGTTTGAAGTATTTTGTTTGTATTACATGAACGGTGAGCTATAACATGTGGTCCCAAGAATCTTGTGTAGGCCAAATAAAGTATACTTTTAATAGTGATGATTTTGAAGATATGACAAGCTTAATAAATGGCCGTGGCTTTTGCTATGAGGGAGATGGTTTGGCACATAACAAGCATGACAGCTGTCAGTTTGAAGACATTGATAGTTATCTGGTAAGCTGTTTTGCTATTTTTATGTTATTTTTTCAGGTAGCCAGTACTTTTACATGCTGTTAGTGACTTAGCTGGAAGAGCAGTACCCAATATGGCATGAAAAAAGTCTTACCATTAAAAAATCTTACCATAAAAAGCAAACAAGCAGCCCAGCTCTTAGACTAGAGGCTAAAAGTGTGCAGACTCATGCCTCAATGAAGTTTGTGTTGTATTGCCTCTGTTCAAGGGTGACAGGGCTTAAATCAGGGCAGACAGATCAACCTCTGGTTGCTTTTGCCAGCAAAAGCTTGGAGAATCTCTTTACTGTAGGTGATAGCTACAACTGGAGCCTCTATACAGAAGAAGGTGCAGTGAAAAAGCAAAAAAGAATTACAGTTGTCACCGTGCTGTAGATAACTGCAACATAACCTTCCTTGGAGGTCATGTCCTTACAGAGTTGTCATGGCTTGGTCATTGAATGATCTCCACCCAAGGGCTACTTAAAAAATTAAGATGATGACTTGGATTTGAACTTTAAAGCAGGAAGTTGACTGCAGGAGGACAAAGAAAACTGTATATCTTTGGGTGTGTTTGTTTAGCAGTGTTTCTCACAATGCCTGCTACTCTGTAAATCTGGAGCTTTTTGTATTTGGTGGTCAAGACCAGACAAGTTCCTTCGGTCCGGTTATGAGTTGGCTAACATACACATGGCAGTGGCTAGATTCATGCCTCAAATGTATCAATGTAATCAGCATGAAAAAGGAGAACATTTTTGCTGCTTATTGCTTCCTCATTTTCAAGACACTGATAATTTGGTACTGAGTGTGTTAGGAAAGCTACCATCATCAGCACCCCTTGTTTTTACTATCCTCTCTCCTGATTAAGTTGCCTTCATCAACATCCTAATATGTGAAGGCAAAGAAACCTATGTGACTGTTATTCTACAATGATTTGGCAAGGAAACAAAAATTATTTAGGGTTCAGTAACAGCATAAAAATAAGGAAGGGGAAACAGCATTAGGCTACATCCAAGGAAAGTCAGACTGTGGAATAATTATACCTTATCTTATGGAGGAACATGCACATTCAGGGAGTATGTTTGAATGTGAAGAAATCTTATGTTGTGAGTGAAGAAAGTGGTGGTGAGACCAAGACCTAACTTTATGTTCTGGAGTTACTCTTCTTTGACTTCTGTGTGACAAGATGTGAAGGGGCTGTGCTTCACAGCCCACACGTAACACTACATTTTGCAAAAAGATGAACAAATATTTCACCTTGTGAAAAACATAGCTTATAATAACAAAGAACATTAGTAGCTTAATTGATTGACCAAAACACAGTGCAGAAAACTGTTGTGCAGTCAGCTGTGTTGTGTAATAAAATATGAACCCTCAAATCAATGTACTTTATATGTGTAACTTTACATTTGTGCATCAAAAATGGAAACAGTCGCCTGTGTTCTTTGCAAAACTGAATATGGATTTCCGCAACTGCTCCTCGTTACATTTACTTAATTGGAGGTGGAAATGGAAAAAGGTAATTAGGTTTGACATATAATTCATGGTAATCTGTAATGTAAGCATTTCACCTGAGGTATAAAAGTAAATTTTTTTTATATAGGAAAGAAGTTCTCTTAAACAATCGTCATCAATTAATTAAAACTAGAATGTTTTTTTTTCTTGCTTTTCTTGATACTGTAACAGAATGAGGAAATCAGTGCTTATTAAAAACCTATGTTTCTAGAAAGATACTAAGGTAGGAGGGACAGCATGCTAAAACTTTCACTTAATTTGATTGTGTTCTTAAGGGGTTAAAATATTCTGTCCTGTGAATACATGACATCTGTGCCATGAAAGTAAGAGTCTCTCCTGCATGAGTTTAACATCAGCTGCTGTCTCTGTGTTGCTGATTTTGCAGGTTTGGTGGCTGTGAATACAAGTTTCTCCTTTTCCTTTTGTCATTTTAAAAATGAAATGACAGTCTAAAAAATTTGAACTAGTAGTACTGCTGGTGCTTCCTGGTTAGCCTGCCTGGATGTCAGGGGAAGAGCAGATGCTGATAGAGAAGAGTGGCATCTCATTTCTTGTTGCTGTGGTGCACAGGAATTGCTGAAATTGGGAAAAAAAATGTTAAAAAATAAAGTGAGTTAATGGACTCGCACCATTCAGAGTGAAGGAATTTTTCCTTATTTTTTTGGATGCTTCTGCCTTTGTTAGATGTTTATTTTCGTGAGATGGTGTACCCTCCATATTCAGGTGAATCTCATCTACAGTAGTGCTGAGTAGCATTCAGGTGATAGAAGTTCTGTATTGAATAGTTAAATGTCTGTTTAAACAAGAACTGTTGTGAAAAAACAGATTCTAGCCTACCCAAACTAGCTGCCAGTCTTGATGCCTCTGGTTTTAGTGTGTCAGATCCACACTTGGAAATAGTGACAGATAAAAACAGAAAGGTGTTTGGAGAATTTATTATTATAAAATACCACTGTAGAAACCACCCAGGAAGGTGCAAAAACAAAAGGTTCTTCTTGAATGCAGGTACATACAGTTGGCACTTAGTAATGCATGGAGTGTTAAAAACAATATGAAATACTGGATGCATGCCAATTCAATGAGTACCATTTGTCTGAAAAAGAAAACAGCAGTTTTCACTCTACTCTTTCTCAACAATGCTATCTCTTGTCTCTTCCTTTTCTCCTTGTCAGGTTCCTTGTTCCTACAACTCCCCATCTTTCCCTCCCTTTACATGCTCTCAAGATTTACATCAAGCAGTTCATCCTTCATGGTCTAGTGGGTCCCTGCTTGCATGGAACAAACAGAAGGGTGATGTTTTATTGTACCTGTGGTGATCTCAGGGCATGGGTAGGACAATATTTGTAGATAGAAATTAATACCTGTTATTGAAACAGTCAGTATAATTAATTTGATTTATTTCATATACAAGGCGGGATCCATATCCTCTGCTTTCAGATATCTACATCTGAAATAGTTACTCACTTTATAATCAAGGAGGGCAAACAGGCATGTCTGGTGTGCAATGAATCTCACCCTAAGGTGAGTGTCTAAACCAGGCTAAACGAATCGTGTTGTAGAAGTACCAGTTTTGCCTCACTGACTTTAAAAGCTGCCTGAAGGTGACACCTTCAGCATCTGAATTTGGTCATCTGAATTCCATCCATGTTACCTGATAATGGAGGAATCCACAGGCTGATACTTCCATGTAGGAGATGCTATGGTACAAAGTCAAACAGTCATGAGTTTCAAAAACTGTGTTCTGGTTTTTCATGTGGAGCTTTAAGGCACCTGCTTTGTTCATAAGCAGTCTGCTTTTGAGACTTATTTCCCACAAAATTTCTGTTATTCAGTGTACTCTGTCATTCATTTGATTGTAGTTAAGACTTTTACAGTTTCTTCAGGGAACTGGGATTGAACTCACTCCTGTGTTTCCTAGGGAAGGCTAGGCAAGTCATGGAAAAATTGGAGGAAACAAGTTTTTCCCAGGTGTTTACAGAGAGAGAGCAGGAGAAAGGGGAGAGTAGGCTACTAGACCTAGGAGCTGATTTTTAGAAGTTTAGCCAATTATAATGTTTAGGAGGGTTGAAGGCTGCTGGAAATAGAATCTTAGGAAAGATGGGGAACTGTTAACACTAGGCAGTTCTTCCTTTAGCAGCTTGCTTTTCAAAATAGAATGAGGATCTGTTCTGTAATCAGAGGTTCCTGCACAAGGGAAAAAAAAATTCCTTCTTCAGCTTTCAAAACAGACAGAAAAAAAGACATCAAGGGTTTGCGTGCACATAATGTATCTGACAGTATATACCTTTGTATATACTATTATATTAGTCACTTGTTAAGCCTAGCAAACTTTCTGCTGTACACTTTATCTTCTCTCATGTGTTTGTTCATGTGGCCACATACTGTGAGCTGGTGCAATCTGTCATCAAATATTTCATCATTTGGTGCTCTCTCAAGACAAGAAGGGAAAGATAGGCAAAGACTGATCCATGTAAGAGATTAATGGTCTCCCCTAGTGTCCTCTGAAAAAAAAAACCCAAAACANATAGACATAGTCCTGAATAACCTGCTCTGGCTGATGCTGGTTGAGCAGGGGGCTGCACTAGACAACTTTCAGAGGTTCTTTCCCATCTCCAGTGTTCAGTAATTCTACAATTTTCATGCTTATATAAATTGCTTTACAGAAAGAGACATTTTTTTCGTAGTCCTTTACGCAGTTCCTGAGGGTACAACTGTCTGTCTTCTCAGTTCTGCCCAATTTTGGCATGACACATATTTAATTTTGGGAAAAGTCAGTTTCTTTGTAGGTTATTCTGTTTAGTAAATCACTAATCAAGTAAATTACAACTCAGAAAAGAACTGAATTTGCCCCCCAAGCAGGTGTACATACTGCTTTGGGTAAAACAGCAGTATAGATAGGAGTTAGCTGCTCAGCCAGCCCTTCTGTATTTTGTGTTCCCCTGCCTTGTTCACATCCTTGTCCTTCTGTCATAAAAAACCCCATTAATTTATTTTCATCAATGTATGTCATGTTAATCCATTATGAGCTGATTATGACCATTGCATTACAGTGAATTTAAAGTTTCTCCAGAACACAGACTTCCAACTTTTTTATTACCTCATCTTAGCATTTTTAGCAGACAATTATAATATCCACATCTCATCAGTAGTAAGCAAAATCAGAACCAAAAACACAAGCACCTTAAAACCTCCTTGTATGAGACAAATGCATGCTTGTTAGATGCAATTTAGGACAGACAGTTTCCATCAGTACATAACAGTAAGTCTTCTAAGGAAAGCTGGACCTCAGTGTCATTTAAGAGAAGATTCCTGAAAACACCGAGAAACACACGGGACCGCCACGTCCTGGCAGTAGCCTGTCGTGATACGACTACCTGACAAAATCCTCCCGCTGCAAGGTGCCTCAGCCTGACCCTTCCCGAGGGAATGGCTCTGCCGCTCCACGGAATCCTTTCCTCGTCCTCCTCAGCGGGATAAAGAGCCAGCAGGGCAGCTGAAGCCAATTTATTCCCAGGGAGAGGGATAAGTACCTAATTAATTAATGTGGCGGGCACCCAGACAGAAAGCAGCGCTGCAAGGTTTGGGGTGTGCTCACTCCTAAGGTGCCCCCTCGGCTGTACAGTTGACGTTCTTTATTCAAGTTTTTCCTCTTAAACTGGGATGGGCTAGGGAGCCGTGGCGGGGCCGGGGGGATGCGGAGCCCTTGGCGCTGTCCCCGCGTACCGCGGGCAGGCGCGCAGTCTTTCCCCGCGCCTTGCACAAGTGTCCGGGGCGCGGGGCACACCCTAAGGGGTAGCAGAAAACAACAACAAGATAATGGCCCTAATGCGCACCCTGGGCACGGATCACAGGCGGGCCGCTCCCTTCCTGTGCGACCGGCGGGGAGCCCGCCTGCCGCGGCGCGGCTCGCTCCGCGGGGAGGGACCGACGCGGCCGGCGGTGGGCAGGGAGGGAAGGAGGCAGGGANTAGTATTTATTTAAATAAAATAAGATACCATCTTCTGTATTAGTCCAGAACAGTACTTGGAAATTAATTAAAATTAAATTGTAATTCAAATTAAAAATATTATTTGGATAAAATACTTCTTTTTGGTACATGAATCCTTTATTCATCTGGGATTTACAGTTATAAAAGTCAACCAACCCGAAATTTAAAAGAATGTCTGAGCTATAAAAAATTTGTAAAACAGACATGTTTGATGAATTCCCCAAATACCAAACTGCAGGTGGGACCTGACACCAGAAGCACAACTGTTATTTTTGTTATCCCAAAATAGGTTCTTTCACCCAGTGTGCAAGAGGCCAATCCACATGTGGAGTGGAGGTATTTGATTTTTTTACAGCTCTATGCAGAAAGGGGCACTGGGTGAAAAATCTACCTAGTCAGCACAACGACTACCACAATTTTTCACTTTTTATACATACCTTTTATACATACCTGGTTAATGATTCTCTTGCTTCTGATGCTAATTAGTCTGCAGTCTTTCTCTTCTTTCAGTCAGTGGGTTTCTTGGCTCAGTGGTCTGTGAGTCAGTGATCGCGATCTCCCCCTGCCAGAATTAGCTTTTATGCAGTCGGAGCTGATTTCAGCACAATTGCTGAGTTGGCTTCATTGGTTTCTTCCTTATTGTGAGGGTTCTGCCAATGCCTTTGTGGCCCCTAAGTTCTACATTCTATATGCCCACTGTCAGTGGTAACATCCTTCTTCTTAAGTTTTGTTAACTTCACCCCAGGTCTGAGATCATTGAAACACGTCAAGCCCCAAACCTTAAGAAGGCAATTCTACTGATAAGTAATTTTTTAACACCTGGACATCACTTAGGCTTGCTTGTTAGTGCTCTTTTTTTCATGGATTAAATCTCCTTTCTTGTTGATTAGGCTTGAAATGTAGAAAGGTCAAACATCTAAGAACATCCTTTCTTACGAAAACTTCTTCATATTCCACATTAACATTTTGACAAAAGAAAATTTAAGAATCTGGTTTTCTGCAGTAAGGATACGTTGTGTTGATTACTCTGCTCCTCGAACCATTTAAAATCACTTCAAAAGTACTCTAAGAATGATAGGCAGACAAGAGGGGCTCCAGTGCATCCTTTAACCACTTTTTCTCTACTTGCTCTTTCAACTTTGTAAGCTACTTCTGTATCGTCTCCAGAATATTTTGAACTGTCATTGGTGCCACAGTTGTGGTACTGCTGTTGAGGCAAAGCCATAGGTCAGGAGTGCTGTCCGATGCCATTCAAATCAGGAAGGATCAGTGCCCAAGCACACAGACTTGATCAGACTATAAACGGCTGAGCAGAAAACACTTAAGTTGCATGGCCTGGTGGAAACCATAATTTTGCATTTGTCCTTTCTTTGCAGCCAGGAGCGGGTCCACAGCACAGTCGCTCAGGGCTTGTGTAGAGTCATGTAGGTGACTTCTAATTAATGCTAAGAAAGCATGAGAGAACCTCTAAAATCAGCGTACTTGTGAGAAGAGGCTGCTTTTTAGGAAGTGAGTAGGTTGTATGTTCTTTCCCTGCAGGAGACTAGCAGAATTTCTCATGCTGCAACTTGCTCCCCTCTCATCTCAGTCCATTCCTGCATTCCTCCAAGGAGTTGTTGGCTCCTGTTAATCAGTCAGTTTTTACTCCTTCAGGTGCTTCATGTAGCTCATACCCCAGCACCCAGCGTCTTGGTGGCCCTTCTCTGTACTCACACCATTTTGCACGCTTTTCATGTATGGGAGATATACAGATAGCTCTTATTGTTGCAAGGGTGTGCTGCTGATAGTGTCTGATAACAGAATAATGTGAAGACTAAGGACTTGCACAGACTCGGCACTGACAAGTGCAAGGTGATTCCAAGTGTCATTGTGAACCTGTGAATTTTGGGGGGAGTGCCTGTAGTTTCTTATTCTTTGACTGTCTGAAGGTTTTACTGATCTGTTTGGTTTGGTTTCCACCAGTTGGAATTTCTCTGTGGACATTCCACAAGAGCCAGGGAGGTGCTGTGATTAGCAGTGCTGGTAAGTTTTTCCATCCTTGGCTGAGTCCTGTGACATTTACAAATTATTTAGTGAGTAACTGGTAATTCTTGGGCAAAATGTGTCTTCACAATTTGGGGACAATATGAAGACATTTGGCATAAAATCAAACCATATGATTATTAATATGAGGCTATAATGTAGCACCATCTCTATCTTTAAGGGGAGTGTGTTGATGTTTCACTTGTGGTTATACCATTTTTCAGGTAAAGTACAAATAATTCATACTCCATGGTGTAGGGAGGACACCTGTAGATACATGCTGTACCTTACCTACTGTCGCCAGCTGAAGAGTCTTTGACCTTCCGTAGCTATCTGCAAAAGCTGAAGGAGTAGGGGAGAAAACAGGAATAGAAATGAAAGGATACCTATTTTACCCTCCTTCTATTTGAAGGTTTGTGCACCTGGAGAAGAGGAAGAAGTTATCAAGTTTGGTTTTTTCTAAGTATGTTTGACAGTAATGCTGTAGATAGTTTGGTGGAACTGCTGAAAGGTTAGCCCTCATGTTACCTTTGTATTGGTAGGTTGCAAGAAGAGGTATAGATTTATGTGCGTTCAGTCTTCTTGGGTTAGAGGTGGTTTAGGACCAAGTGTTTTGGACACAAGTTATTGGGAGGCAATTCAGATGGGCTCATATAGCTAGCATAGACACAAATAGCTTAACACTCAGTCTGTAGAGAGGCAGATTGATTGATTGGGCTGCTTAATTGGTTTTTTACAGCACTGAGAACAAGCTGATGTATTCAGCCTGGATGGACAAATGTGCAGACACAGCACCTAGCTAACACAGTGACATGGCTTGCAAACTAGAACTGTTTTTTACCTGGCTGATTTGAACTTGGACACATTGAACACAGACGTCTGCCTCACCCCACCTTGTAGACATATTCTGTGTTAACTTTGTGGGATTCTTCGGATTTGGCTCTGGATTCCTTAACTTATTCAATGGGAAGAAGCCTCGTCTGTTTTCATTTTAGACAGCAAGAAATGTTTTTCTCACACCTTTTGTCTGTGTTGTTAGTTTACTGAGTAATCTCTCCCAGGCTGTGGTGTCTTGAGTTGTGTGTTTATCAAATGTCTAGAATAATGGAGTCTGATTTTGACTATGCAAATAGTAAGTAACAGCACAAAAGACCAAAAAAAAAAAGTTGGCATCTTTCAAAGGCTCTGAATGAGGACATATCATTTGCAATTTCAGAGCGGAACTCATCAAGCTTTTTACTCCTTGTGTAATTTAAAGGGTGTGTATGAGGTGAAGAATTAAAAAAGAGGCTGAGAGGTCTATAAACATTCCATAGGGGTGTATTTTAAATACAATATAGGTGACAGTCCTGCAGGTGATAAGTGTATTCACGTGTAATTGGCTGCCTGGTTCCTGGTGAACAGCTCAATGGCCATTCCTGTCACATTTGTCAGAAATTTAACATTGCCAGGGCTTCAGAAAGGCTCTTCTGTGTTTGAGTTGGAACCTGCTTGTACTTTTGGGATATGCTCACCTTTAAAATTCAAACAAATCTGAATTATAGAGGTTTCTCTCCTCTCTGTTGATAGAGTAGAACTCCAAAGGCAGCCAGAGCTGTACTATTGCTAATGTGAGTGTGTGGTAGCACTATCTTAGGCTACGTTATCTGTGGCTTGGAGCAACTGGCAATTGAACTAACCAGTTCATCAATAAGATCTTGATGATACCTTCCTTACTTGGGACAAATAGAAAACTTTACTATATACAGCCTTCATACAGAGTAAAGGTAGAGCTGGTAATTTTAACACAGGATTTTCAGTGCTCCATATGAGATAAATTCATGGATAAGATAAATTCTGTGTCAGAGATTTCATGTTTTCACTAGAATTCGTTATGAAAGGACAAAAATTAGTAAAGATACGATAGTACTGTCTACTGGCTCATGACAGTTAATAAAATGAACAAAAAATTTTTAACGTACAAAACAAATTTTGAAACCTAAATGCAGCTTTTTCTGTTAAGAGACCCAACTTCTTAACTTGATTTTCAACAAGGCTTTGTTAGTGCAAACGTACCCAGTTTGGATCAAAGGATATTTCAGAAAATGTTTTCATTTTTATAAATTTAAGTTCAAAATAAATATGAATCTTATCCCAGAAAACTTTTACGCGTCTGTCTGTGAGCTAAGATTATCTTATAAATAAATAAAAATTTAGAAAATCAGTATATACTTCATAATGTAAATTTTTGGCAGATATCTAGTCAGATGATAAACTAGTTCCATCATCTGAAAAGTCACATTTTCCCCTGTAAATACTAAACACGGTGTGGTACTGAGACTTGAATATGTAAACATGAGGAAGAAGTGACCTCAATTATAAATGCTGTGAAACAGTGTAGTAATTCAGTCTTGAGTATTTTTGTGAATCCTCTGCATTCTAAATGGACTTAATTTTAATGGGCTATATCTCTTTTCTCCCCACTGTGGAGTACAGTGCTCAGAAGATGTGCATGAGCCTGGCAGGAGCCAGTGGGCTGCTGGCACTGAAAGAATGTCCCACTAGCTGCTAAACCAGTGGGGCAGCATTGGAGGCAGTAATAATAGTTCAGAGTTTACCTGGAGGTATTCGAGTGACGATTACATGTTCCAGGGCTGCTTGCTGGGACTGCTGAGAGGGAACTGAACAGGAAGTATCTGACAAAAGCTTGGCTACTTTAAATTCTCAAATTCTGTGTCTACATGTGCTCTAGTAAGTTCAAATATTGAACACAACAGTATTTTTGATGACACTGTTGTGTTGCCTGATGTCATCAGATTTTTGTGATGCGTATTTGTTTCAATAGGCTGACAAGTTTCTTCTGAAACTACAAAATACAGTAAGTCCATGAGAGGTGTTTTATTACTGTTAGAAAGGTATCTGAATCACCTTTCACTGTTGGATGCCTGTTTTCTTTATCTGATTTGTCTACAAATGTTTATTTAGCAGTTGTTTTCTTTGAAATTGTTTGAATTCTCTTTTTTTGTGATTTTGCTAAACATGATTGGGGTGATTCCTTAATATGACCACAATTGTGAGTAATACACCACGTTCTACAGTTTAGTTTTGCTTAGTTTTGTTTGGTTTTAAAAGAAAAAGAAACTCTGTATTCCTGTTTGGACATGTCTAATCTCTTCTAAGTTAGATCTCAGTTGTTTGCCAACCTTTGGCATGTTTCCTTGGTGTAATGCTGCTAAGCAGTATTCCCCCTGCTCCCTGCTGTTTTCTGCAGAAGTGGTGCTTCTCCTGCATCCTGCTTAGAGCAGATCTTTCGTCCTCTGGAGAGTCCACATTTGGACAATTTGTTTCCTGGGGGTTAAGGTTTATCGAAGTCCAGAAATTTCTCTCACTCTTCTTTATTATGATCCCTGGACTTCCTTCTCCCCCAGTGATGGATTGGATAAGCTTTTCCAGTTGAAGCTGGAGTCTCCAGTCATTACCCAGGGACAGCTGCCAAAGCAATGTGCTATTATGTATTTATTTCTTCCCACAGTTCTGACTTTGTTTCACATAATGTAAGAGCTGATAAGAGTTTAACATTAATTTCCTGGTCCTGACTCTCTGTGAGTAGGACAGACAGATTTCTCTCTCATCAGTAATACTGCATATTTTTTAGCAAAATGCAATTCTTTCAGCTCTTTTCCTGGCCACAATATTCCCCAAGCTATCCACCATCTGATCTGTTTCTCTCGTAATTCTGAAACATATTTTTAATTTACTTCTAGGGGACTCACTGATTTATAGCCTGTATTGTAGCACAGGTGTGTAGAGTAGATTTATTTGATATAAATTTTAAAAAATATAAATTAATTGGATATACAGACATTGCTTTCATTCTAACATGTCTGTTTATGTTTACTGACTGAGTTTCCTTACTAGCAGGATGTTCAATAGACATGAAGATGAGTATAAATACATTTTGCTGCTGATGGCAAATTAGGTGTTCATTTAAGGATGCAGGTGTGATCAGCCAGGTGTTGGCAGGAGTAGCCCATGGTGTGTGTGTGATACACATGCTTGCTCTCTTGTGCTTTCAAAAGCAATCAGGGTGCTTCTCCAAGGATAAGTTTTGTTATTTGGTGGTCTTTAGTGCTTTTTTTTTTTTTTTATGTGTAAATGTAATATTCCATCTAGTGTTTGAGTAATTTCTACTTTTGGTAAGAATTCTGAACCTTCCAAGTAGCCTCTTACTCAGTTTGTAGGAAGAACACATGCAGTTGCCTTTCCCTCTTCAATCATGTTAAAAGTGTCAGTGAAAACAGATGTGAAAAAGGATATTGAGAGTTAAGGTCATGAAAATAAATACTATCCAAGTGAATACTGAAGTGTGGACAGCATTACATGATTTAGCATTTCCTATATCTTCCACAGGTTGCCCTTGCTTGCATCCCCTTTTCTTTGTAATTTTGAACACTGAAACTTTGGACCATCTTTTGAATATGCCATTTTCTGAACTTCAAGGTCAGATTTTTAGAAATTGGTTGAAAACAGAGAAATGATCACCATGAATGGCTCTTTATTAAAAGGTTTTGGCAGAACCTTTTTGTCTGCACATGTATTCTAAATAGTCTGTTTTGCTTTTGAGCAGTGGTCCTCATTCATGTTCAGGTGTTCACGTGTGTATGGTTACTGTGCTCAAATGTAAGGACTTCCTAATATAGCCATATCCACAGATAACTCTAGATTTGTTGCTGCCCCTTGTGCTTCCTGTTGGAGAAACAAAGGGTGAGACTTCTTCATGTATTTCAATCACTCCTTACCCTGAGTGCAAGTTTCTTGTTCTTGGGGAGCTTTTACCTTATTTCCAATACTTTTTATAAACTGAGGTTCTTTGGTTTAGGTCCTTTGTCAGAGAGTTCACAGAGCTGAAGAACAACGTATGGACAAACAAGGCAGTGAACAGGGACACCTGAAGGAGTAGTGAGCACCTCCCCAAACGGGGAGCACGAGTGTTTTCCACTGGTGCTCATGCAGCTTCTGATGTTGGTGACCTGCTTCCAAAGTGCCTGTTGAGGAGCAGGTGCTGTGTTACTGCGAGTGCCTTCTGCATCTCTCCCAGGGTCGAATCCCAATCAAATGACAATAAGGAAGCAATTCAGGCACTGATCCTCCCTATGATATCATGTTATCTGATCCTCATTACCTCTGTGGTGTTCAGTACCATTGCTAACACAAACCAGGATGCCAGATTATATTTGACAGAGCACCCAGGGTACGTCAGGGCATCTGAGCAGCTCGTAACGCTGACTAATGCTTCAGGACTTGAAATGGTGTTGCTAATGGCATTCCATTCCTGTGATGACCCTGCTGCCTTTGGCACCAAAGTTACCTCTGTGGAGGAAGGGTGTTGCCTTTCTCTATTTTTGAGACTAGGAATCAACAGATTCCATTTGGAAGAATCTAGGAGGATATGATGGATGTAAATATTCTCAGTCTTTGCCAGTATGAGCAGGTCCTGGAAAGAAAATACGGTTTCTGAGGCAGCCTAGGAATATGAAGCATTTGTGGTGGACAGGGTGGCCCAGTTAGGGACTGTTCAGCCCTGCATCTACCCGGGAGCAGTGCCCATGGCAAGACAGTATTTGGAAGACAGTAATTGAGTTCACAGGTGTTGGAGATCTTGTTCCCAGCTCATACTTTCAAGATGAAGTGATTGTAGATGAGCACTCTACAGAAGATGTCAGAGAGTTAAGGTCTAAGATGTGATGGACTGGCAACATATCACCACATCAAAAAGCCTGTCTATTACTGGCAGTTCAGCAAAAAGCCTTGGGAACAGTGTCTGTGCCTATAAACAAGTGTCCTCTGGGTGATAGATTTGCTGAACTGACTGAGGCTGCTGGGTAAGTAGCACCTCCAGCATGGTCAGAAACTATTTATTTAAGAGGTCAAAGGGACAGTTTTACAGATTCACACTCATACAATACTACACATTTTCTGAGGGCATCCAAATTTGATGGTATATTCAGCAAAACACTTCTTGAAGTCTCCCTTCCACTTCCCACTTCTGAGTTAACTGATTGTTCCTTTGTTACAATTCGTGTGTGTGCCAATGGACAACGCCAAATGGGAGAATGGAATTTTTTGAACATGTTACATAGCTTTCCTGAGGATATGTTGTCCATAGGCACCTTCTGCTACCACTTGCTCTGCACATAAGGCAACCTGGAATCACATGCTCATGAGGAAACTCAAATTTGGGGTGTTTGGTCCTTTATGACATCGGTGCAAAGAACATTAAACTATGAAGAAGATCAAATACACAGGTACTGCTAAGTAGTGCTACAAAAAGTTTATCAAGGATGTATACTTCTATTGGAGTATACATATGGCCAATCCAGATTTAACTCTGGGTAGCTTCCTTTTTTTCTGTTTAGAACAGTCACATGGGATTGAATTAAAACAATCTTTTGCTTTAAGTGAAACAAATAGTAAAACATGATGGCATAGTAAAGTGAAAACAGATCAATTATGGTTTTGCATTTCACATATAGGTCTCTGAAGATATGTAATCTCCTAAAGACAGCTTCTTGTGAAGGAATCCTAATCCCAGCCCCATGAGAAGGATTTCACTCTGTGATGGATGGGTTGACTCTGGCCAGCAATTAAGCACTCACCAACCCCTTGCTCACTCCTCCTCAGGGGAGATAACTAGAAGAGCAATAGCAAGAAAAAAGTCATGGGTCAAGATAAGGAGAGATTAATAAGCAGAGGAGAAATAAAAAAGTCCCAAGTGGTGCACAGTCACTAAACAACTCCCACCAACAGACCTCTGATCAGCAATATCTGAGCAGCAGCTACTTTGGAAAGACACCCCCCATCACCAAAACAGTATGTATTGCTGAGCATGATGTTAGAAGCTGTGGAATATCCATCCCTTTGATCAGGTTGGGTCAGCTGCTCCTCCCAGCCTACTTACTGGGGACAGTGAAACCTGGGTGCTGTGCAAGCACTGTTCAGCAATAGTTGAAACTTCAATGCATTTTCTGTTTTGGTCACAGATCTAAAATACAGCACCATATGGGATACTAGGAAGAAAAATCACTCCATTCCAGCCAGACCCAGGGCATGCTCTTAGGTGCTTATTCATAGTTAATGATTTGGTTTTGTTTTATTTTCCACTGAAGTACTTATTTATATCAGCTTGTGGTCTGAAAGACTGGTGGAAGAACCTTGATAGTTAAACATGTAATGAGTTTTATGTACATAAATATTTTGGAAGACTGAACAAAAAAAAAGCAGCTGTGACTTGGAAGATCAGAAAAGTCACTATGAAATAACCCAGGTTGCCAAATAAAAGGTGAAAACTTATTAATATCTGATAAACAGTGTTTTATCTATGTTTGAAAAGTATAGAATCTTAATGAAAGAATCATCAAATTATTAAAGGAGATTTAAGACTGATTTTTCTTTTTTGTTAGAGGAAGAAAAATATTACATTGTATTTTGAAAGCTCTTGAGATGAACTGCCGGGGTGCACATGAGGTCAAAGTTGCAGCTTAGTTTTAGAAAACTCCTTGATAATTTTTACAAATTAGAACATTTGTAGGTAGTAAGCTTAGAGAAAGAAAAAAATAAGTCCTAGACTTCAGAACTTAATAAGATTGCCTAGGGAAGACAGGAAATGCTATTTTTGCCATGTATGCTTTATCACATAATTAGAGAAAAAATTGCCCTGCTTTATTTACAAAATACATTAAGTCTGGTCTTTCTAATGCTTTAATGTAATACAGGTTTGCGCATCTAGCATTATGTCACTAACTTTTTATTGTGTAATTTTTCTTTTTTCCTTGTAGACTCTGTAGACTTTTTTTTTAAAAATTGTTGTTGAACTTAGCTGTTTGTATTTTTTAATCCATGTAAGCATGAATTTGAACACAAAGCCATGTCCAAGCAAAGAACTGAACGTATCTTACTGTAATGTGGCATTCCCTTTTGTCCTGCATTGTTACTTAGCTAGTCATGAAGTGTTGTCATTGATACATCTGTTATCCTGCAGGTTACTAGAAGTGCCCTTGAATTGGTGTGACTTTCACTATTGTTCCTTGATCTTGATTTGAAAGACCATAGAGGTTCATATGTTGTGTATATCTTGGATGACTCTTGGGAGCTTGTTCACATCCTATCAGTTGGCTTTGATGTTCACACCAGCTATTACTTGGTGTTGATGCCTCCTGCCACAAGTATTCCCTGTCAGATGTTGGGTATTGGTGGGATTGAATCTGATTACGGAACTGCGGGTCTGAAACTGTTAGGTAATTGCAGCTGTTTCAATGTAATCGTGTCTCCTCCCTTCCAGTTTGCTGGACATACCCACTTTTTGGGACAGGACCTACCACAGTGAGACTCAGAAGATTCTCAGCATAACTGCAGTATGCATACTACTAGAGTTTACATTTCACACCCTCTTTTTTTGGCTTTAACACAGTTCACCTGTAGATTACATTGTGTTGCTTAATATTTGGGTCTGAGTTTTTACATGGCGCCTACACAGAACATATGCAACAGAAAACAACAAATTGCAAAAGCTTGAATCAGTATGGAAAATTTTTTTAATGTTTATACAAATTCATTTTTCCTAAAAGTCCTTTCCATTTCCTTCAAGTGGAAGAAATCCATGGTTAAAAAATGGCTTGAGGAAGTCCTCACAGTCCTTCATCTCTCATGTTTTCAGAAGTGTTTTACTTCTTCCACTCTGATTTCTTTATGTCTCATATGCTGAAACAGTCTCATTATTTTCATCTGCTCAATAATCTGTCCCTTTATAAATATGTTTCTTTTGGTCAGTTTTGCACCCTGCCTTTTATGCTGCTCCACTGTCCTTTAATCTAGCCCAAATTGCAATTTAATAATGAGGTGAGGGTTGAGAAAGAGAGGCAGTTCTGGTTTAAAAAGTTAGCTGTAAAGCAAAACCCTTCAGTCATCTTCCATCTTCTGCTGTTGTGGTCCACAATTCAGTCTGCCCAAGCTTTACAGGGCACTTTTTTGTTTTCTTGCACCTTTGTACAGAGTGAGGTGCAGAAATACTGCTGTATGTGGCTTACAAAAACAAAGGGGAACTGAAGCTTTTCTGTAATGGAAACTGTGTGCCTCTTTACTAGGGATGAGAAAAGCCTTTTAACAGAAATAGTTAAAAGTTAAAAAGAATAGTGTCTGCCAAAGTTCCTACAGCAAAACTGCTTGTTGAGCCAACTCTGAATATTTGCCTAGTAGAGCATTAAAAAAGAGTGACTAAGGACATAGAATCAAGCAAAAAAACAGCAGAGTGTAACACAATCAGTTTGTTTTGACTCTTCCTGTATCTATTGAAGGTTTCCATATTTTATTCTGCATCACTGACCCTAATTGCTTTTATTAATTTGTCTTATGCCAATTAATTTAGGAAGTTGTTTGGCTATACCAGCTATACCTTGCTGGAACTTTTATGCTGGGAGAATGACACTTCATTTTAGTCTATTTTGTGACTTCTGATCAGTACTGGGAGGATAAAAAGGGATTTGGGATATTATGTTATACAGACTTATGTGGTAAGAAAATAAACTTTTGATGATCAAGCTGCTCACCCCCATAGTGAGATGGGTATGTAAAATGCAGGTTGTTAATTCTAGATTTCTGTGCTGAAATTTGTAAGGCTTGATTCGTGTTTATTGCCTCTATTTTTGTTAGTCTTCCGGCACATCTTTAAGAGAGAGGAGTATTGGGGAAGATTATGTAAATTATTTTGTACAGCTGGACTTACCTCAGAGGTCATTGCCTGGGAATGACAGAGGGTCTTGCTTACAGGTCCAGCCACTGTTGTTCTGAAGTTCCTAAAGATGTTATTGCATGTGTTAATTTGTGAGACCTGAATTATTAAATTTATGTTGAACTTCCATTAGGGAAACCAAGAGTCCAGTGTCCTCTTTTTTCTGTACCTGCTGGGTTTCCCCCCTGTTAATTAGCGAAAACAGTAATAGAAAATGGTATATTTTGTTTACTTTTGTTATGTGAAAATTTTGTAATGAATAGACTTACAGACCAAGCTACAGTGCTGCCTTCTCATGGAAGTCTTTCAGTAAGGCCATTTCTTTATGATACCATCAAAATCATGCTGTCTAATTTTTGCATCCATAAATTAGCTATTTAAAACATTTAAACCAATAAAATTGTCTATCAAAAATCAGCTTCAAATATTTAGAGATTATTTGTCATCCTTAACTTCTTCCTGATCCTTAGCTTCTTTGAAGTAAGTATTATTGCATATGAATACATAAAACACAGTTCTGCATTATGAATAATGAATATCTCTTGACAGAGATTTCATAGTCTGTATCTTTACAGAAGAAACTTGCAGTCCTGAAGGTCTGCTGCCAGGTTAACTGTATCTTCAAATGTGCATTTACTGCACACAGCAGCCTAGAGGAGGCTTTTAGAATGCTTGAAGGTCTGGGTTTCAAGACTACGTCCAGAGATTTTGAAGTTGTCACTTGTTTCACTACGCGTGTGATACAATGAAAACATGACTGCTTGGCTTTCTTTTCCCTTGCATAACTTATTATAGTAAGAGAGTGTTGATTACTTCAGTTGTTTACTTGTGCTGTCTTTTGGAGATTACTTAGTGTTTTGGAAAGGAATCTATGGCCCCTTTAGCTGGCAGAAGGTTTTTAAGAAAGGAGGGCTTTATATTATACATTCAAAAATCATCCAGACAAAATAGTCTGCTGTCTAAAACTGAGTACCGAAAATGTTTTACCCCCAGATCCTGAGGATTGATCTGTGGGACATTCTAATTTCTTGTCTCTTATGAATGAGTTGCCCCATCTGGGTCACGAATGATGAGATAAATGCCTTGTTAAACTGGTTCTAGCCCTTAGAGGGTTGAAAGTAGGCAAATGCAGAAATTAAAATAGAAGGTTTAACAGGTAACTCTAGAGTTGCTAGCAGATGACTTTGTAGTCAGCTATTGTAAATAGGACATCCTAGATGACTTAAGTCAGTCTTTGAACAGGCTCCAGAATGACTTGCGTTTAATGTGTAAAGTCCAAGACTCGTAATACATTTCTGCCACATGATGCTTTAGGATAAAGTTTAATGTGTGAACTCTTTTAAAATTAAAATGCGATTGAAATGGTAGTGGAATTATTTTGTGTGATTCGAGGCGTTTTCTTAATTACTCTTTGTACTCAACTGTCAATTAGACGTCTTGCGTAAGGCCCAGAGCCAAACTGAGCTACACAGCCTACTGAGACATTAGGATGGTACAAATGCCTTTGGCTCCAAAGGAACACCAGAAAATTTTGTATGTGGTGCTTTTGTTTCTTGGTTTGTTTTTAAATGGTCACGTGAACATTTGCAGGCTTGAAGCTTTCAGCAGGTTGTGCACTGAAAGCACGTAAAGTGTCAGAATCACTGAGATAGTGTGCACACACACACTTCAAAAATGTAGTTTGTCACTTAGTGCTGTACTGAAATAATTCATTTCTTGATGACAAAGAGCTGAAGCATGACATTTACTGCAATGAAAATTCCTTCCTTCAGCAAACACCATGGAGATTTCTCTTGCTAGGTACAGACCAGGTCAGGTAGACTTAAGAATACACAATTTTAGAGCTGTAGACTAGTAAGAACAAGTTTGCTCCCTCAAGTTTTTCTTCTCTAATCAGCTTCAAACACAACTACAGTAATCTTACTGTTTTATAGATGGCATCTTTAATCAGAGATAAGGAGGGCAATATCAAAATTTCGTTGTCATGTGGAGAGGGAGCTTTCATTAATAATGGACTTGACCAAAGGGTAGGTGTGGCTGAAAGTTAATGCTTACAGTGGACAACTCAAACTTGTTTTCACTCTGAAGTGCATGTGCACTGAGATTAGCCACCTGTGTTCTGGCTGTTTGTAAAATCCAAGAGACAAAGTAAACTTATTTCTTTTATAGAAGTGTGACCACCAATCAGTGCCAGAGATAGAAATAGTTTGTTGTAACCAGCTTCCTCAAAGCTCAAAATTTACTTAGGGTTATCCTTAGGATTTTTCTTTATATATACTGATTCCATTATTGTTTTTACTCAGCATAAAGAGTCTCTGCCTGCTTTACTGTGTTCAGCACTGCTTGTCAGGCTCCATCCCAGACATTTAATATAATTAACGTGAAGGTGTTTCCTGCTCAGGAGTTATTTAAGCATCCCAGGATGGAAAATGAGCTGTTCATAACCAATAGTTCAAGGCCTTGTAGATTAGTAATCCAGAAGAGAGCTGTTAATGAGCAGAGTGGAAGCAGCATTAAGTAAGTGTACTGAATTGTAACAAAATGCTCATCATTTTAAATAACAAAGCCTTACACAAAATTAACTGGGCTGTCAGTGTCCCAGTTAAAAAATATTCTCTCTAGTTTGTCTGCACCTCCTTTCCCAGGAGCCTCCCATTTTCATTTTTCATTTCCCCCTCTTCTGTTTTTCACATCCTTTCTTTTATCTTCCCTCACTGCCTGCAAGATCACTTTTGGTAGCTGTGGAAAAGAGAAGGAGGTGAAAGAGGGGCATGAAAAATGGATTGACAAGAGGCCAAAATACTCTCAGGAGACAACTTCTCATTCCTCAAAAGGTGAAGCAAAACTAACTCTGAAAGTGAAGCCCGTGATCTTCTGGCTCTGTAAAGATGCAGAGATGCAGGTAGGCTGTCTTCAGTGAGCTTGTATCTAGAAAGAATCTTGAATTCTGCTGCTACTTACTTGGTAAGTTAGTCCTTCTGAAGAAGCCAATATGACTTCAAAGAAGCACATCATAGTGTAAATCCACGTTACGATGTCTGTTTGAGCTGGCAGAAAGCCTGACCTCTGTTGAGGTATGTAGAAAACCCATCCACATCCATGTGTTTATTTTGATGTGTAACTTTTGACAATTTAAATAGCTGTAATAATTGCTTTTAAAGGAATGTGGGAATCAAGAGTGCTGATGATACTCTGTAGGGCTCCAGAATGTAGTGTGAAAGGGTATCTTACATTGGGCTATGCTAGAGTTTGTGACAAAATCACATTTTAGGATGCATCTGTGACTTCAGTTCATGTATGTTTTTGAGTTGCCTTTTCACCGTCTCCATTGTTATCCTGTTGAAAGGTATAATAATTTTCAAGACTTCCCTGAAATGCTTCTTCTGCTGGACTCGTGACTTGAAAAGCCGTATGAAATATGAAAATAGATTTTTAAAAGTTATATCTAAAAATATGTCTGTGTTCAAGCATTTGTAAATTGTTTTCATAAATATAACTGTAAATACACCTATAAGGTGAAGATTGTTTGCTTTAAGACATGACAGTCATAGACCTGGCCCGTTAAGCACTCTCACAAATTGTGATTGAGTATTGTCATCTTTTAAGACATGATTCAAACTTCACTCAGATGCTCCACATTGAAATATGCAGGAAATTTGAATGAAAGTAATTAGTAGTTTCTAAAACCAAAATAGTAAAATGTTAGGATTTCTGTTAAAATCTCTGCCAGATGCATGTTTTCAGACAAATGAGAAAATCCATAGTGATATCTTTGGCAAAAAAGTGATAATTATTTGGAACCTGAAATTATAAAGTCCATTATTAAGTCTGAAAACAACAAAATGTCTCATATTACACAAGCTGACTTATCTAAGTATAACTACCTGTTTTCCTATTACTTCTTCCTGAATATATAATTTTAATTCAATTTCCATTCCTGAACATCAAAAAGAAGTTGCTTAATCATTGTAATAAATTGTTCTTCCTTTCTACTTAAAGCTCTGAAAAAGTTTAATGGTCAGTTTTTTAAAGCTAAATTTCAAAGTCTACATTCTTAACTGGTGCCTCTATAGTGCCGCCCTTTTCTGCTACATGGTTGTAACTGCAGGTTACCTAGGTATTTAGACTGTTGATACTCAGAAGTGACATAATAAACTCACATTAATGCAATTTGTTATCACAAATCTCCATTGAATATAAGCCACTGTGTTATTTTCTGAGGAAAAGGTGGATCAGTGTCTTGTTGCCAAAAGTCTGAGTTTCAACTGTAGCATAGTTGATGCAAATGTAGAATGGCCGGTACCACAGTAGTTGGTTGTCTTTGTTCTAGGCACTGGGCTAATTTAGCTCATGAAATCAACTCATTTTAGGCAAGTTCCTTTGCTATAATTGCAGGGTGTGGTTTATGAAGATTTTGATGAATAGATAAATGGATGAGTTTATGCAGCACCAGCCAAACCTCACAAGTCCTGGTTGCATCCCCCTCGTTTGGTGCTTTCCTTGCACTCTCAGTCTGTGCTGCTGGGGGTTCCCCCTCATGCGTGTCACTGGGCTCACAGGGCCTGCACAGGGGGCTTTTCCCTGGCCCAATGGGTGCAGGAGAGGCTGGAGCAGGGGAGAACATTAGGCTGCTGAAAGGCTGTGTAATGTTCTTGGATCTCATGCTGAAAGGGACCCTCCTGTAAAGCAGTCCCCAGCTGCAGTCTGGCACTGTGGCCATATATTTCCATATAACAAGTTGTGTCCCCCCCGGCGTATGTGTAGCAGTGCATCCCTCCCTCCTGCCTCTGTATCCATCCTGGGCTTTCCTGCATTTGGCCAGTGGGAACTTGAGAGACTTGTTTTGGTGTATGCAAACTTGTTTTAGTCCTGCTTCTGGGCAGAAACTTTTTTCCTAAGAATTAAAGGCTTTCCTAGTTGTTCTGGTATTGCACTGTATTTAGAAATGTCCAGATGAATTAGGCTTATTTGAAGTGGAACTTTAGTTTAAGGCAGATTACTAGATGCTCACAGCAAACTTTAAAGAGTAAAGAGCACAAACTTTGCTAATTTTTTTTTCCAACTATCACTTTGAACCAATATGATAAAACTCACATAAAAGAGCGAGGGGGGAGGTGGGGAATGTGGGGAGTGGTGCAAGTGTGATTCTGTATATTCCAAAGTATTTTCATGTCCCTGAATTTGTGAACACCCTTCTGTGTCCCTCTATGTAGCTACAGAAAGTTGGAAAATTATGCTGTAGCATGATGGTTTTGTTCCTCAAGTCATGGTGAGTCAATATGAACAAAGGAAGACAAGCATCATGTGTTTAAAGAAATGACTGGTGCTGGTTTTCTGTCTCCTCAGTCAAACAGCTTCATCTGGTTCTTTGAGCTTCTTACTATATAAAATGAGATATTACCTTTGTTAAGTAAGTCAATGTGATGATTATTGTTTGTACAATGCTTTAAAGCTAGGCCAGAGTATACATATCAACATGAGCTTTTCACTCACATGAGATAGTCCAATGCAGCACAGTTAAAACTGACCTTAGGGTGCAAGGATGTTACTAGCATGTACTTATTCATTGACCATGAGAACTGAAATTTAACCCTTCTTGGGCTTGCTGGATGCTGCTACAGTATTAGACATGATTTATTTTATATTACTACAAAGCAAAGAAGTTTGTTATGTATCTTCTCTGACACATCTGTCAAATCAATTTCAGGTGCTTTCAAAAGTTTCCAGTACTTAAACATATTTGAAGAATCAGATTTCCCCTGACAAGTTTCTTTTATACTGCTTCATTTTTCCCCCAAATCAAAAGCTGTGGAAAATTTCAGGAATATTTTTCGAAGCAAATTTTTAGTAACTGAGTGTAGCTGTCTCCCAGACTTGGCTGCATACGGGAATAATACTTGGCTGTGGGAGGAATGGAGTAGTTATCTCAGGCAACATGGGTTTGTTGAGACCTGGCATCTATGTAGAGGTGCCACCCAGTGGTTAGATGGTAATAAAAAGTTTTTCTGATGAATTAAAAAAAATAAAAAAGCCAAAAAAAAGCATGCCTAAAGGAGTACATCTTACATTAATATTTAACTAAGTTTGGGGATGTTTTTTTAATCTTCATGATGAGCACATGGAGCTCAGTTTTATTAAAAGCAGTAACTGCCAAAATTTGTTAATGGTCTTCAAATTATAGAATAAGAAAGTACATCAGTTAATTTGAATAGTCTCCAAGTGATGAAATGACAAAACACGGTCCTCCTGAAACCAGGTTTTGGAAAGCGGAGATCAGTATATGTTCAAGTTATTTTGTACCAAACCCAGGTTCTATTCATGTTGCTTGTTGTTAGACTGTGGGTTTTTCCTATGCAAATGAGAGCTAGAAGTACAAGTGAAGAGAATTGATTGTCTCTGCTAGGCATTTGCTGAAATTTGTGATGCATCTCATACTAATGTTAATACAGAATGATAACCATCTGGTTCATAGATACAAAAAAGGGGGGGAAATGGAGTTGCTGTGAAGATATTGCTGATGACAGCAAGATACAAAATTACATCTATTACAGTTAGTTCCTTAGTGGAGATAATCAGGAGGCAGAGGAGTGAAAGGGTGAGGAGCGTCTGGTACAAGCCAGCTGTAAATCAAGCTCTATCCCACTATTCATGATGATTTTAACTAGCTATATAATGGAAAGATTTCTGGTGCAGCTAAATGCATTCTACTCTAAGTTTCCAGACTATCTAGGAGATAGCCTTATAATTTAACTCCAGCTATTCTCAATCTGAATTGTCTGTATTGGCTTTTTTCCCCAATAGTAGAGGTGCTAAAGAAGTTAATTTTAAACATAATGAATAACTGCAATCATTTCTGTGACAGAGGGCCTTTTTTATTTTATAGAATGGAAAAGGGTCACTTAAAATAAGAAACCAGAAGCTGCTTTTATTCACTGTGTTGAAGGTTTGGCTACAGACCAACACTGTGTGTCTTTGCTAGTGCTCAGAAAAACATGTTTTGAAGGCCTAATGACGATAGTATTTCCAATTGCATGCTCTTTGAAGTGCAAGAAAGCCAGAAGCTTGAAGCCACTTCATCTCATGAGCAGTTGCTCAGAGCTTCGACAAACTGCCAAATGCAAACAAATACATTTAATAACCTGAAATTAATGTATTGTACTGGGAAGGCAGTAGAAAGAAAAAAAAATACATGTAGGAATGGAAGTGGACAACAAGTATGACAAGTTTGTGGTATTAGAGTGGCTCAGTAAAAGGTCTGTGCATTTTTTGTGTGTTGAAATATATCATGAAACAAAAAAAACAAGGCACCAAACCTGCTCTTTGTGATTTTTTTGTGTGGCTGGAGCAGGAACATTTTGTCCAGCTCTGGACACATCTTTTCTGAAGAGGTGTTTTCAGAAGGAAACAGAGAGGAGAATGTGGGAATTCATTTACCAAAGGGAAGATGATGCTAAATAATGGCTGAGAAATACAGCTGAAGCCTTCGAGTATTTAAGTGGTGTGAATTTGCCAAACAAAGAAAGGAATTATTTAGGCCGACTTAGTAAGGCAGAGTGGAGTAACTATAACAAAGGGTATTTTTAGGTGAGGTATTAACCCTGTTATTAGGATGTATGACAAAACACCTCGAAGTAAGGCAGCTGGAATACTTCTGTGCTGACAAGATGTGACCTAAGGTAGTTTAAATAGACTTTTCTATCTCTAGGAACTAAAAATGTGGAGGGGGAACGGTAAAACTCGATTCACCTGTGAACCTGAAGCCTGGCCATTAGATGGCAGGGTGCTGGCACAAGAGAGTGTGTGCCTCCCCACCACTCCTTAATGCCATGCCCAAGGAGGAGCCATTCATCTGTCCCAAGGCCTGGGAGAAGTTTGACATGCTCAGTTTCCCTATGAAAATCACATACACACATCCTGTCACTCCCACAACAGAAGGTCGTATAGCAGCTGTCCCCCAAGAACACATCCCTTCAAAGACATGTGTGTTTGCTCCGCATTTTCGCTCCTTGAAACTGAGTAGATAGATATGTACAAGAGCTGCCCCAGTGTAACAACCAGTTTCTCTGGGGGGTGAAGTCGGCTCTTCTGTAACCAAGGATGCAATAATGGGACTGCTGAGGCAGTGGGAAGAGGTGATGTAAATGTGGTACACAGTTTGCTGCAGACTGTTCAGGAAGTCTGCATACTGGTTTTGTGGAAGAGATGACAGAAAGAATAACAAACAGTAGCTTTGTATGGAAAACTTCAGCCCAGAGCAGGCTGTTTGAAATGCTCAAAATACATTAAGACTGTAACAACAGCAACTCAAATAATGCACAATTAAAAAACTTTTGTTAAACAGTCTACAGTGCTAAAGGATCTGCCCCAGGGAGTGATCCTTATATATGTATCCACACCTCTTACATCTCTGGAGTGAATTGTTTGTGTTTGTGCTGCCTAACATTTGACCTGGGTCTGATGCCCCCATGGCTCCAAGATCATAATTATATTTTTGTGGCTTCAGTTCAAAGTGTCTGAAGTAATGTAAAGGCTGCTTTGCTGCCTGCAAGACTGGTGTTTTTGTAGCACTATGCCAAAGGTATGCTGTGGGGTGTGGGGCATACAGAGGACATCCGAGGACAGGAGGCTAGTTGGCATTGATGATGTAGAGCAGGTGAAGCCACAACTGGTCTAGTTCTATCCTTGGTGTGACATCCTTAAGGCTGTCTATCTACAGAGCTGTGCCTTGACTTTTCCTTCGAGGGAAGTAATTGGTCTTCTCCAGAGGAGAGTCCAAGCACACAGTGATGCATGTGCGGTAACAGCTGACGAGGGGACCAGGACCATGGAGTGAACAAAGGAGGTAAATTATTTGGCAGTGTAGGTGCACCTATCAAAGTCACGAGCACTGAGGTGGTGGGTGAACCAGGAAGAAGCCTGTTACTGCTCTTCATGTTGTTCTGTGTTCTGCAGTAAATCTTTAATCAGGCATTTTACTGATCATATTGATATTTGCTACTCCCAGGGAAAAATTGATGTGCTGATATGGCATGGGAGAGGGAAGACTGGGCAGAGGATCTGAATAAACAAACAAAATGTCTTTCCATTTTAATCAAGTTGCTCTTGCTTGTACATGCTCTCTTTCTTTTTAAAAAATTATCTCATCCTGTGTTGATTGAAAAATAGGAATTAATAGACAAGAACCCTCTACTGGGTACAGACTGAAAACTGTTGTGAAAAATAGCAGACTGTAAATTAATCTCAGGGCTGAATATGATTGATTATGAGGGAGGCCATGGCAGTAAAATTATAAAGATGCCATTTAGTAAGCATTGTTAGTTTAAAATGTATGACAGTCTCCTCTTTTCTTCTGTTTCTTTGTTTTCTTATTGGTCCTATCTTTTTTTTTTTCATATATTTATGTCTGCAAGTAAATTCCCTTAAAAATTATTTGTAATTGTCATATTTTAAGTCAGTATATTATGATGGGGCCAAACTGTGTGGTCTGCAACATAAAAAGAGCACTTCCCAGTTCACTTCCTATCTGATGGTTTCCTTTTCCAGTCAGTAGGTCTCCTGTAAATCAGTGTCTTTGTACAGGTAAAGAGGAGATGTAAGTACCTACAGAACTTCTTTTTAGTGTCTCATACTCTCTCCAAAAGCTTGGTAATTTCCAAGGCCTCTACCTGATCTTCCTTTGCTTCACTGTAAAATTAGTTATTATTTTAACTGATAGCTGTGTGAAATGTGTGTTGTTTTTGGGTGGGATGGAGTTAATTTTCTTCATGGTAGCTGGTATGGGGATATGGTTTGGATTTGTGCTGGAAACAGTGGTGGTAGCACAGGGATGTTTTGGTTACTGCTGAGTGGTTCTTGCAGAGAGTCAAGGCGTCTTCTGCCTCTCACACCACCCCACCAGCGAGGAGGCTGGAGGTGCATAGGGAGTTGTGAGTGGACACAGCTGGGACAGCTGACCCCAAATGACCACAGGATATTCCATATCATATGGCACCATGCTCAGCATATAAAACTGGGGGAGAAGAAGAAGAAAGGAGGGATGTTTGGAGTGATGATTTTTGTCTTCCCAAGTCACTGTTACGGGTGATGGAGCTCTGCTCTCCTGGGTGTGGCAGAACACCTGCCTGCCCATGCAAGTGGTGAATGCATTCCTTGTTCTGCTTTACTTGCATACACAGCTTTTGCTTTACTTGTTACACCGTCTTTATCTCAACCCATGAGTTTTCTCACTTTTACCCTTCCAATTCTCTCCCCCATGCCATGGAGGGAAGCAAGAGTGCAGCTGCGTGGGGCTGAGTTGCCAGCTGGGGCTAGACAATCACAACATGTCAGACACACATTGCTGTAGATCAGGTAAACATACTCCAACCATTTTTGACGTAATCAGTTGAACTATTCAGTAGTCAAACATGTAGTCTATCATAAATTCACTCCTGAATTTTTCCTGATTGAAAAATTTTTACCTCTACAGACAAAGCACCTCTCCAATTACCTCTGATAATTGACAGACCTTGCAAAATATCTGGGAGGGTTTCATAACATGCTTAGCATGTTGCAAGCACCCGTCTCCCCCCAGGCCCTTGGGACTCTGAGCAAGTGGGTATGGTTAGACAAACAATCCTGGGTGAGAAAATCAAGGGTGTGGATTGGCAGTACCTCAGCTTCTCTATGGTAACTGTCCCCCCACCTGCCCTTTCCCCTTGGTGAATTTCTCCACCATGAGTTGGGGTAAGCTGCTCCACATTTGGGCTGGAAAGAGAGAATTTGGCTGAGCAGTTAGGGCAGAGAGATACAACCCTGTGCCTTCACACCCTGTCTTGCCCTTAGGAGCTTGTGTGTGTGCCCATGCCTTCAGGCAGGAAGCGTACTGCAGTGTTCACCTGGAAAACTGCCCAGTGCCATAAAGTAAAACTTCTGGGAGGCTCTGGTGAGCTCAGCTCATCAGCAGATTTTTGGAAGGATAGACCTTAAACTGTGAAGAAATTAAAAGAGTGCCTTTTCTCACCCATTTGGAAATCTGGAGTTGGCTGTTTTCCAGTGCAATGTCTTTGGGTTGAAACCTTCTATACTGGTTCTGTCAGCTCCGGTTTTTGGCATGAAAATGTGTCTTTAAATAAAGGTGTCTGAAAGAATCAGTGCTGCTTCATTATACTGTGAAAGCAGCAGCTTCCTGGCTACTGCACTGTGCCCTGAAGTCTAAGGGTGTTTCGAGGAGTGGGCGTGTGGGGGCATGGTGTGAGGATGCACTGGGGGAGGACCTGCCTTCATTGCTGAAAGGGAAGCAGCAGGTGCCTCCCAGATGGGTTTTGCTGGCTGGTCTGGGGACCAGCACAGCCCCCTTCGGCAGCAGGACACAGGGGATCCTGATGAAACATCATGACTTCCTACCTAGGAAGTGTTTGCTTCTGAGCTTCCTCCTTTTGGCATTTGGGATTGGTGGCATTTTATTTTCTGACGTATGTTTGTTATATAGCATTTGGGGTGCAGATGCTTTGCACCAGCCCCTCAACACCCATGGAAATAGTGGCCTCTTGCAGAGTGTCAGTGTCACCTCAACACTTGCCAGTTCTTCCATCCACTTTCCATAATGTGCCATTATTTTTCTCCTCATTACCCTGACTTCTCACCCAGACTTCAACCAACTACCTTCCCAGTCTCCTGCCCATACTGTGTCACTTGTTCCATTGCTCTCAGTCAGAGAGTTGATAGTCCTCAGCCTACTGTTCCTCCCTCCTACAGAGGCCTCCGGTATCAGCCTCAGACAGGGTAGGGTGCCACAGGATCTTTCAGCACTAGCTGAGCAGCTTTTTAATGTGATTTTTGAATTCTGTCATATGCAATGTGCGTGGAACCACCCCAAAAGCAACCTCTATCTGTGGAGGCAGAACATGAAAATCAAGATGGACATCTCAAAGTCAGCTTTATTTTAGGGAAGGTAACTAGCTATTAAGAGTGATGAAGTTTCTTCCTTAGAAATAGGTAAATAAACAAAGTAATTGCACATGTTTATTGGGATATGTGTTAAAATGTCAAAACATTTTCACCACAATTATGCAATAAACGGAACAACTTTATAAATATGCCTGAGGCTTTTCTGCTTGCTTATTTACTCTTTGAAAATTCTAGATGAAAGTCAGTTATAAAACTGAATTTGCAACTAAAGCTGTACAAACAGAGCTGGATTTGGGACAATGGGATGAGTCTGGAAAACAAGCCTGTGGGAGCAGGGAGTTTTGATTCAACCAAAATGGAAAATATTAATATTTTAAGGACAAAACAAGACAAGGATATATTGAGTCAAAAGTTGATAAAGAAGGGATTCAGACTGGATTTGTGAGAAAACATTTTCACCGTTGTCCAGAGAAGTTGTGGTGTGTCTGTCCTTGCGTGTTTTCAAGAGTTGTTTGGGTAAAGCCATGAGCAACCTGGTATGATCCCATAGCTGACCCCACTTCAGGCAGGACATTGGACCAGAGACCTCCTGGGGTCCCTCCTGAACTGAATTGTCCTATGATTCTGTGAAAAATACTGTCCAAGTTTGAAATAAAAATATCAAAATACATACGTTTTTTAAAAAGCTGAATTTATTTAATTGTTGAATCATCTAAAGGACTAAATATTTAAACTGTCATGTTTATCAACCTTTCAATGAAACTATCTTCAGAGAACTCTGTATTCTTGCTACTTTGATTTTTCAGACAGTGAAATGAAAGACATTCTATAAATTGGTCAGTTTTTACTATTTTATTTCTCTCCTAAGAGAAGACCAAGTGAACTTTTTCACATTCTTTGGATTCAGATTTTCAAAATTGACAGTGCAGAATAAACCTAAGCAAAATTAGGTCCCTTAAACTTTAGGACTGACTTGCTAAAAATTAATGTATTGTTTTAGAGATTCTATACACTTTCATTGTGACATCTTCCCACTAAGTGACTTATTTTGAAAATTCAACTTATTCTTTATTGAGACAGCTTCCAGAAGGAACATGAATAGAATGTGTGATGTAATGTAGAACTATAAACCCCAAATGTTGTAATCTGCTGTCTCTGAAGAGGTGGAGTGACAGAAGATAAGACGACTAATTTTTCAGCCTTGTGGCTCTGATGTGGTTATCCTGCTGAGGATTGTATTTGTTTTTTTTTCTTGTTTTATTATCAGGAAAAAGCTGACAGCTTAGTTTCAGATAGCTAAAGCTGGTGGGACGAATTGTCTAATAAGAGGAGCGAGTTGTTTGAATAAAATGAAGCAATAAACTTTAGAAGTACCAGAGGCCTGGAACTATTACAGCAGGAGAAAACATCTTAGTGTTTTGTCAGAAATATAGCATATACTAGCTCAGACTTTATTGCATTAGAGTGCATTAATTGAACAATGTTTACTCTCCTTTCAGGTACTATGATGTATCAGGCAGACGCTATACTGTTCAAGAAAACCAAATACCATCAGTAATCTGTCCACACTCTTATGTTCTTCCAGCAATATCAATGTCTACTGCCTCATTACCAGCAGCACTTAGAAAGGTAAGAGAAAACTAAATATGTGTGTTTATATATAAAATATATATATATGTGTGTGTGTGTATGCAAACACAGTTACATATATCATGAAGGTGACTATCCTGGAAACAGAATTTAACACTAGGTATAATTGTAATCTTCCCTTAAAAGACCTGTGTTTGAAGTACTGGAAAATTTTCAAACTAATATCGTATACGGAAAAAAGGAAGGTACATAATGACTGTAGCTGGCATGAAGAGACAACAAAGAAAATGGCTCAAGGAGATCTTCCACATGGTCCCACAAACCATATGGCTTTTTCCTTTTATTCATAAAAAATATATAAGCTAAAATAATAGAGGAACAGCACCTGCACTTTTACAGTTTCTCACTTAAGCCATACTGTTCTCTGCATTAAATTTTTTTCCCAGAGAAGGAGAAAGGGCTACACATTTGTTTCTAGCCTTCATTTAGCTCATGTAGTGTTACTCATTAGCTTGGCAGCAGCATTACTGCATGGAAGCAAGCTAGGGAAAATGCTAATTACTTCTGTTCTAATGTGAGAACTTAATTTCAGATTGCAGACAAAGTTGTGCAATCCCATTCTTGTCTTTATTGTAATCTTTCCATGGAGAGAGAAATACTGTTTTTCCACATTAATAAAAGTACTCAACAGGCCAATAATTGAAAAAGTTGCTTTCTTCTTGGTTGTTGAACTAATATTCATCTGCATATATTTGATGAAGGCTAAAAATATTCTGTCTTTATAACAAATAAGTTTATTGTCATGTCTTCTTAAGCCAACAAATCCCATCTACAATTAAACTGTTGGGTTGTCACTTCTCTAAGCTGGAGTTTATTTGTACTAAGAACATTTACAATCTTTTAAATGAAGCCTCTAAAAGTGTATGAGACCAGGCCACATAACTTTATACTTTGATGTATAAAACATAGGTCTGATTGTTAGATAAATCATAAAAATCAAGGACTTTGTGTGAGTGTGTGAGTGTGTGTGTGTGAGTGTGTGTGTGTGTTTGTGAATTCAGCAGTTTCTTCTGTATTGGGATAATTTGCTAATGTGTGTAACAACATAGTCACCTGCTGTTGACAGATGGTTTATGGGGATTGGGATTTAATGAAGCCCTGCCTTCCTTCAGCATTTCTTGTGGGAGAGCAGTAGAAAACGGTGCATTACAAAACATAAGCTCTTTCCATCAGGCTCCTCTCTGTTGCTGTTCTCTCTATGGAAATCTGTTCATAAGCCTTTCAAAGGTAAATGTACTAAGTAAGAGTCTTGCAAAGTAATATACACAGCCTAATTTGTTTTATCCTCTGTTTTTGCCTAATTCATATTATTCCCTTTACCTTGGGTGATTAAGAGATGACTCCTGCAATGACTAAACAGACAAGCTCTCCTACACACTTTTATTAATTAAACAGTCTTCCTAAGAAACCTTGCTTATCAGTCTGTGGAGCTTTAAACAGTTGGTTTTGTTTTCTGGGAAATTAAAAGGTAATTTTATTTTACTTCTTTCCCTTTTCTTTTTGTAGTAGTGATTATTAAATAATGGAGTTCACTTTCACCTAGATTGCCTTCCACTCTCAGTTAGTTCATGCCTAGTAGTCAGCAGAAGATCTAAAACAGCCACTCCCTTAATGGTTTTCTTCACCTTCTGAAGAAAAAGCTGTCCCCAGCATATTCCAAGAACTTGTTGGACTGTCTCCTTCTTATAGTTATTTTCCAACAGAAAAAAAAATCCAAGAAGTAATTAAAGCCATCAGGTTCAGTCCTTTTGGATGATTCCTTTGCTTGATCAAAACCCAGACTTCACTCAATTAACTAGTGTATAATAAACTATCATAATAAACCCTGTTTTTCCCTTTTCATCTTCTTCCAGGATTGTTTCACAAATCTTCATCTTACCTATTCCTGTACTTCACAGCAACTGTTCTTGATATACAGTGCAACTTTGTTTCTCTTTCTTTTTGTTTGACTTCCATAAATACTGCTGGTAAAAGAGCAGGAAATTAGAAAATGTGTAAAATCAATTGCTTGATAGTGTTGCTCAGTGAATAAATGTTTTGTCGCTCAAATTATAAGGCAAAATACTTCCTCTCGCTACATAGTTTTCTTAGGAAAAGAGCAATATCATTCTATAACAGTATTGTTTTCTCATCAAATACCTCTGATGTTGATTCAAGTGTTCTTCTTGTTTTGTATATAGATTTCCTCTTCTTTTCCCTTTGCAAGGCCATCTGGAATTTATAATTTTATTTCTGGTAAGCTTCTGATTTGATTAACGAAAAAAGTCAGCTATAGGACAATGAAAGAGAGATTTCAAAATGTTCTTATGAAATATATAAATAGCATATATTTATTAAATCACTGGAGGTAACTGGATCTTTGAGGAATTAAAAATCATACAAATTTGAGTATACATTTCATTTCTGGGTTCGATCCCCATATGGGCAATTCACTTAAGAGCTGGACTTCATTTTTGTAGGCCTCTTCCAACTCACAAAACTCTTATTTCTGGATTTTTAAAACTCATCTCATTCCTTTTCTCAAATAATGTATTGCATCTCTGGTGACATTTGTACAATCCAGTTTTGCTCAGTGGAGCTAAATAGGAGTATTTGGTGTCCTTGAATTTGTTTGTAAATGAGAGGAAAATAGCTTGCTCAGATTCCTGTTTGTATTTAGAATTTCTGTGCTGATTCACATTGAGGATTATTTGAGCTGTCATATAACCTGTACTTCATGAAGAAGGTATCCTTTAGACTGTTCAATTAATAAAACAATGTGGCCAGTGTTCTCACTATGAATGAAGAAACAATTTCCTGAATGTTTGAGTCATTCCATTCTCTTTGGATAAATAATAATTCAGTTTGAGGACCAAATCACAGATGAATGTATATTTTGCAGTCATTCAGCTTCAAGTGACAAAATACTGATACTAATACCAAGGGAGAAGGAGTCATACCTGTGATATGGCAAACTCAAATGACCTTAAATTATGTAGTTAAAGACAAATTGGTGTTAAGCTGAAAGGCATTTGTTCCCCTAGAGAATAATTTCAGGTTTAGATTGGCTTCTGCTGATAGTGAAATGAGTGAATGAAAAGACAGTTCTTAATGCTTCATTATTTATACATTTCCTGTGCATTAGGAATAAGAACCACAAAAATCTAGACTTTAAAATTCCATGCAAGATACTTAGGCTTAAACACTTTTTTCCTAAGTCACATCTGTGTACTGTAATGCTGTCTCTCCTCTTATATTCAGGTGTTGATTAGTCACATTTTCAGACTTACAACTAGGTACCTGTCTAAAGGTTTCTCAGGATTCTCCATCTAGATAAGAGTTCTCACACCTACCTGCTACCTGAATACAGCCACTGCCTTTCACACAAAGATTCAGTTCTATGACATGAATATTTATCGAAGGAAACTGGGTGGAGTACTTCTAACACCCAGGTGTGGCTGTGGAAGCCCATTTTGATTCTGTGTCAAATTACTGGATTAAATGAGTTTATTCCATCATTGCCTTTGTCATATTCCTGAGACAGCAGATATGCAGATGCCTAATTCCTCCTGCTCTTTTAACTCATCTTTCAAGATGATAGTTCATCAAGGTGTAGGATATTTTCATGTTAGGATTCCTCATCTGCTTCTTTAATTTAATTTCTGCCTTGCTCAGAGAAATGGTAGCAAGACCTCCAGCCCAGATCCTCATACGCTTCTCCTTACAGTGCTTTATTTTCTCAAGAAATAACAAAACCTAAAGTCTGTTTGGGATCCATAGGGTTACTAAATTACCTCCCAGACTGATGTCTAAATGGAGAACTGAAGCATTTTATACTGTCATTTGATAAACTTAAATACCAAGTAAGTGAGAAAGCAGGTGAGCCACTTTCCAAAGTAACAGACAGCAAAATTATTAGTTCATAGATAGGTGAGAGGAGCCTGCCCTGAGGAGAACAAGTTCCTGCCTTAAAATTCACCACAATTTTGAATAGATAAGGCCTTTCGGTGGTTAACCGACCTCCTCCCAAAACTTGAGACCGAAACAAGAGAAGACATCCTTCTCCAGCTTGGAAACAGAAAGCTAAAAAAAGCCTTGTAGCCAAGGTCCTACAAAGTGAGTCATGCAGGGGCTGAGAATATTTGCTGGTGTTGGTTTTCTCAAAGTTAAGAAAAAAACCTCACAGTTTCAGGTGAGCACAAACCTGCCTTGTGCAAAGACTGAAGGGGGTAAGGGAAAGGAAATCATATGACAGAAGCGTTGTTTAATTTTGAGATGAAGGGCAGGTATAGCAAGGCAGTCACCTGAGAGGGGCCAGGGTGAGGCAGGGTGTGGGCTTCTTCCTCGTTTGGTTTCATTTTCTTTTACAATCAAGATACATCCTCCCTCAACTGTTGGAAAGTGGTTATAACTTTCCAGCTAATTAAATGTTGCAGCAGGACAAAGTTTTATTGTATTACCTGAAAAAAAAAAACCGGGGAAGAATCCAGCTCAGTACTGAGCTGGATATCTGGATTTTTGATAGAGTTTTTGTCTGCTTAACTACATTTTTGTTCAACATTTGTATAAAATGAGGCACTATGATCTGTTGTAAAAATTTTTTTTCTCTTCCTCAGAGTAACTATTCTGTTCTTTACCTGGTAAAATGACTGATTCTTTGTGTTGTAAATACAGCAAGTATCACTCAGATTGGGTTGTAGACCTCACTGAGAGCATGTGTTAGCACAGCCAGGTCATTTGCTACTGTATGGTGGTTCCAGCCACCATCCTTCCCCAAATGTAACTTGTTTCCCTGAAAAAATGGTCAAACTTTCCACCTCCCTCCCAGGCTTAACAGTTTGAATAATTTTCCTTTCCTTTTTTCTTTCTTTTTTTTTTCCCTAAAAGGAATTCCCTCTTGTTAGTATACATATAGATTCAAAATCCCTTGGATAATCCCCACTAAAAGCAGCGTTCACTTACTCCCTTTTCAATTAGTCATGTTCGTGCTCACTCTGCTAGGGCTACTTTTTAATCATGTTGCTCCCCATTGTCATTCCTGCAGAGGAGAGAGTAGCCTCCCATGTTTTAAGTTTGAAGTATAACTTTTAAGTTCTTTATATAGCCAGGTCTGCCTATGAGAGTTACCTACATGTTATGTGCCTCTAGTGCACTAATTTATGGGACATCTGGTTAAACACATTTATTTTATTTAAATGAATAAAAAATTCAACAACAAAGATTTTATAAGCTAAAATATATGTAGTAATTTTATTTGCATTTATATATATACATGTATACAATTATTTGTGTTTGGATGTATATTAAAATGTATGTATGAACTGAAGGATTTGAGGGGAATGGTATTCATAAGCCATAGCTTTGAGATTGCTGTCCTGATGTCATTGTACGATTTGAAGAGAATGGCATAGAAAGAATGGAAAAAGATAGATATGATGAAGAATGGATCACATGAAAGCTCTTTGACAACACTCAGAACAGCTGCATTATTCATTGTCTGTATGGCTTTTAATAGGGTGTTATAGTACTGCCCAGCACAGTAATTCCTTTCTGTGGCTTAAAATGTCCAGGAAACATGAGAATATTATAATAATTTATCCATGTTGGTTTTTCTCCCCTTTTATCCTTTCTGTGCAATTTGTTTCTATTCCTGGGCCGCAACCATGATGTGATTTGGGCAAGAAAGTGATGTTAATAGGAGAAGAACACTGAACCCTTTACTTTGAAATTCATGGAGGGGGAAGTAATCAAATTTTCAAACCAAACCAGCTGAGTAGGGTGGAGAACTATGGGAAGGGAAAAAGGGTGCTTCATTTTGCCCTGGACATGCCAGCATTTTTTATAGAGTTGGCAAAGGATTTATAGAATTAGCAAATATTTAATTCACTCTGTTCTTTAAAAGTTTAGATTTTTTAAAGATGTTTAGCTCTGAGTCATGCTATGTTTTGCAATGATTTGAGAAAATGAATACAAAAATATTTTTTCAGAATTATTTAGTTGCTAAATATGCAGTTCATAATTAAAAACACACCACAACCATTAAGAAACAAACAGAATCTAAATAGCACTGTAATCATTGTGGAAGCCAGAAAATACAGAACTGGGACAGAATTTAAATGCTGACTATTTAAGTCACAGTGATGTCTCTCAAAACACTTGTGCTCTGAGAAGCCACTGTATCTTAAATTACTTCTCCACAGTGTTTGGTGAGTAGTGTCATAAACCAGTAAACTGAAATGAGATGGTGAATGTTAGAACCCATGAAGTACAGGGGGAATAATTTGAAGATAGATTCAATCAAAGCATTTTCCATTGAGAGAATATTTAAGAGCATAGTCTAGAGACATAATGGCAGTGTTGACTACCATAAGTAACATTTAACCATCTAACAGAAAGCAATGCTCAGAATCATGGAAACAAAGCAAAGTTGACCCCAGGTGGTCTTTGTGTAATACCACCTGCTAGCAAGATATCACACATAGGCAAGCTCTTCCTAAAGAACAGTGCTAAGTAAGAGTGGAGCACTGAAATACATTTTTGTTAATTCTTTCTGTTTTAAGAATATATGGTACTATCTTTTAACAAAAACATTTCTCAACATTAATACAAAATACTACAGAAGTAGCAGAGCCCTTATACAAGCAATTTACTTTTCATAGTGCATGGGTACAGTTGTACCTGTAGGAATGCTGAATCAGGACACTTGCACAGCCAGCTGTAGTTGTAAGTCCCCATTGGCGAAGCTTATTGGGCTGATAGGTATCATGTCTGTTTTAAAGAAAAGAGTAAAAGAAATTTGTGTACATCAAGCCCATTTGCTTTTGGGCTGCGATAATTGTAAATCCATTGCTTTAGCCACATCTGTTTTTTGTTAAGGCCTCAATAGGAGGAGCAGAGGGGCCAAGAGGGACACCAGAGGGGAGAGACCAAATAATTGCACCAAAGCAAGCAAAAACCCCAAAGCAAGAACAATTAATTATTTATAGATTAAATTCACAGCAGATAGGAAAAGAAAGCTAACCCAAAAATGTAATTATGAGTGTTCAGAAGACTGAATAAGTGGTTTCTGTCATTTACAGTTACATGATAAAAGGTTTATTCTTTTCTAGGATTCTGCTATAAATTAGTTTTATTTTATGTCTCTGCTTAAAGAACTACAATTCTGCTAATTGCATGCCCCAAAGAGTAAGCAATTCATAGTAGAATTGTCTTTCTAACATGATTAATCTGTCTGAGACACATGGCAGAATTAAAAATTCCTTGGTTAAGAGTATTTATAATGATATGTGCCTTTGGGTTTGCATCATTCTGCCCAGGTTTCCCAGGACACAGCAAGCATTTATGAGAGAGCAGCAGACATGATCTGAATACCAAACTGTGATTCTTTAATAGAAGAAAATGACAGGTGCCCTCAGTTCAGCCATATTGGCTAATACTGAAGACAAAAGAATCAAGCAACTAGTTATACATGCAATGTTGTACTTACTGTGTAGGCAGAGACCAAAATTCTGAGAAGTCCCAATGTCCAAAAGCTTGGGCATCAGGTCCACTGTAAAACTAGCTGATTATTATGTTTGGCTTTGTAACATAGCTCACTAAAGACCTGCTCATCCTTTTATCTTCCAAAAAGTCTGGAAATTTATGGCTAATTACAACACAAGAGAGGTTCTCAGCTATCCATGACAAAACCTCTCTGAGTATTGCTCAACAAAATTACTTCTCTGCTTAATAAAATACCGTGCTGCTGACTAGACTGATGGCATCATGGCAGTTTCCTTGTTGGTCCACTTTTTTTTTTCCATGTTCCCAGCTCATTATGCCTCTTATCCCCATTTGAACCACAAAATTCAGTATTAATTTCTTAAGGTTTTCATTTTGCTGTTTCCAACGTGGCTTAGGACACCAACTTTCTTACTTCCTAAAAATAACACCTAGGTTATGTCCAATTCATATGGGTGGTTCTGAGAGACCTTGCAAACCTTCTCTTGTATTTCTACTGTTTTTCAGTGAGTTTAATAGAAGAGCATTTACGCTGTAGTAGATTGTAAGTGTACAAGACCACAGGTGAAAATGAACATGGGCCTTAGAGAAGTGCAAAAGACAGGAGAGAAGATGGCCTGGAGTTAGTTGTCATTGTCATAGAAGGAAAATAGGTCCTGGAATATTGGTGCAAAAGGAATCTGTCTTGTAGTCTAACACTTTGACGTTCAAGATGGCATTGGATGTACTGAGTCAAGAAGGTTCCCTTCAGCCCTTTAAACATATTTGAAGGCAGAATAGGAATACCAGTAAATTCTTTCTCTGACAGACACCTTCAAGTATTCACAAAGTTTATTGAGGAGATTGTTGGGATTTTATAAATACAGTTAAAAAACCCCCAGACCTAAACCAAAAAACTGTCACTTGTATCAGACAGCTTACATGTATTAACTCTTAGCTGGCAACTTAAGACAGATGCCACTTGGACAAGCCTCCTTCCAAGCAGTTCAGTACATTCACCTTGATGAAGGTGAAGTATAAAAAGGTTATGTTCAACTTTGTGTTGGACTTGAATCCTGAATAGTCTTCATGCTGAGCTATGTCTGAATTCTAATTCATCTTAGTTATTGCATGCTCCATGTAATACTGTGAACAAATTTAATGGAGGCACTGGATGAAAATGTGTTTTTATTTGAGAGGATTAGGCTTAAAGTCATCTTAGCAGGGGTCCTGAAATGTGATAGTGCTGAGCATTTCAGGGCTGGATTGCTGACTAAACTAGTCCCCCAAGCAGTGACAAGAAAAAAGGTCTATCAAACAAGCACACTACTGCACTTTGTATGAGTGAGATAATGTGGATAGCCACATACGCATGTGGTATTTTCCAGGGAATGCAATGAGCCATTCATGCATTGCAAATTATTAAGGAGGTCTGTCATCAGTGATCAAGCATGGACAGTACATAATGACTCTGGTAATGGTGGCATGGGAGTGTGCACCAGGCAGTCTAATGTTTCAGTGACCATCCTTTATCTGCCCCACCTTTGTGTATCATCATGCCAAACATCAAGCTACATAGCATTTCAACATCTCACAGGTGTTGCTTATGCTAGTATGGAACTCTTCCATCGGATGACAGCGGGTGCTTTACTGCCTTCTTCCCAAAGGACATATTCCTCCCTTCTCATTTCCTTGGTGGGTACAGTCCTGCGAGGCTGCTTTTTGAATCACCAGGGGTTTGTTTCTGCCCTCTATGCCTCCTGTGATCTGTGTGGAGAGCTGAGGACTTTTTTACATCATGCTTTTCTTATACCACTTCCACACTTGTGCAATGCGTTGGAATGGTTTTCAGGGTCTTGGCAGCTAGCTCTGCTCTCTCCTTGGGTGTGACCCTATTTCCATTTTGCCATGCTATGTGACCAGGTGGCTCAACATATGTACAGTACACCTGAGCACCCTCAGATCTGAGAAGGTTGCAACACAAAGCTTTTACTAATAGTTCATTCCTCCTGACCAGGCTTTTGCCATTTTATAAGCTATATAAGGCATATGACAATTAGGAATGTGTATATGTATACATATATGTGTAATTTATTGCTCTCTAGTTCCAGATGCAGTATAAATGGGTTTGCAAAGGATAGTCATGAAAATCTTTATTTTCCTGGTTTTATTCTCTCAAGAGCTGAATTATAGTGAATAAGCTGGAATGTTCCTTCACTTGTGCCTTTAAAACAAGCACTTGATCAGCCATGGCTCAAGATCTGCAAAAGCAAAGCATGATCCACTTCAAACAAAATTGCCTAAACTACTGTTTGACTAAGATTTAGAGATTGTAAAAGAAAACTACCATTCCTACAAACCAGCATTGTTCATATAATTTTCAATATCACAGTGGGTAAGTTTTCACCAGATAAGTTCTGAATTTGTTGTGGTTGCAAACAATATCTAAAAATTGAAATACAATGTAATGTTTTGCACTAGAAACATTGTTTTTTTTAATAAGGGAATTTTGACATCATAATTTCCTCTGAATCATATATTATGACATGCAAATAAAAATATATCCTCTTTCCCTCCCCTATCTTTAGAGTTCCCCTCCCTTTTTTGTTTTTTGGGTTTTTTTTTCCTTTTACAAATTTGCTTTCTAAGGTATCTCTGCTGAAAAATAATTTTCTAGGTGGAAAATAGAGATTTAAAAGTGTAGTTTTTGAAAAGTCTGAAAAAATCTGACAAACTACACTGTAAATGTTTAGCAACCAGAATTTAGATAAAAACAACATCAAGATCTGTTTAGGTTTTTTTGAGTTTCATCTGGAGAAACTTGTGATTTTAAAAGGCTTATCAGTGGTAATTCTGGGTATTTCCCTTCCCTCTTGGCTGGGGGAGTTTTGATTGTTTTGTTTCTGGAAACACTGAGGGTATGTTTTTTTCTTTGGCATGCAAGACTTAGTTTTTATCAGATAAATTTCTGACCCCTGGACCTGAAGCAGAAACCCACTTTCCAAACATGGAAAATGTATAGATGGTTTGTGAAGGTTGTTTTCTAAGCGCTGCCCAGCAAAACAGAAGCTCACCATGCTTACTAGTGGCTGCTGTTCAGAGCCTTGTGCACAGCTGGGAGACTGAAGAGACTTGTCAGGTTCATCACATGGCCAACTGGGAAAGCCTGAGCTGCAGAAGAGACAAAGAGATGGAGCCACTCACAGACCAAAAGGGTGGGTAGTTAGACCAAAATCATACAGAGCGGGAGAGATTTGTCTTCCCACCCTTTCCCACCAGGTGCCAAGAAGGCATGGGAAGAAAGCTGTAGATTAGGAGCAAGAGAGAAGGTTCATGCCTGTCTTCTGCATACATGAAACACTTGTTGTCTACCACGTTTTAATGGTCAACAACCAGCTCCCTCCTACATTCCAAAGCACCAAAAAAATAACAGAGTAAGGTTATGCAAAAGGGACCTCAAAAGTTGCTACCAGAGTGTTTTTACTATAATTTGTTTGGAAAGTATCTAAAATAGTTTGAGCTCAACACTGCAATTTCTGTGGCTAAAACTGTGTTTGGTTAATCATGATGCTTTTAAGGATTAGCTTAAGAAGTATCTTTGTTGTGACTCTTGTTCTAAGCCACAGACACCAAAGCCAATTGTAAAGTATGTAGGGTTGGCCTTTGCCCAAACTATCATCTTCAGAAATTCAAGTGCAGAATCAATAAGTCTGTATATTTCTTGGCATTTCCTGGGAATCTGGGTATTTCTGAACTGTACAATTTCATCCAGTTTGACCCAATTCCCTCTTGCATTATTGTTAATCAGCAAAGTATATTTTAGAGGTAAGACCTGAGGACTTAGACCTTAGGAATTAGAATTTTCATCTGATTATTCACAAATAATAGTAGTGAGATTTAAATGCTGTTGTAGTTACATCTCTTTACGAGCTAACATTTAGTAGTTTGAGTGCATAGCGGCATAATGCAACATGTCTGTGATAATATGTATGTCATAGCAGGAAACTATGTATCTCCTATTTTCTTCAGAAGTAACAATGTATCTGTTTTCTGGACAGGTATGTATTGTTTATTTCAATGTTTTATATAATTATTAATTCCGTTTTGAGCCTAAAATAAACACACCTAAGAATAGAAATGCATTTCATTAAAACATTTCCTCTTAGAAGTTTCTCTTGCTTAATGGTGAATATTGCAATATGGATGTAATTATGGGATTATTAGCAAAGAGTTTGAAGGACTATTCCACTTGATTTAGTTTTTTGCCCACAGTACTGCAGGGAACCAGTGGGTCTGGAATAATTTCCTCCTTCTTCATCCTGGTTTCATAAAATTTATTCTAACCAATATGAAGGCAATTCTCTGTAATAATTATAAGAAATAATTTTAGGGAATTCTGTAAGCCTTAGGTGAACACCGTTCTTTAGAATAAATGCTAAATTATAACATTGGCATTCAAATGTAAAATGAAGTGTCCAGCCAATTTTTATGAGGTCAGGATAAGGTATTTTGGTAACTATAGTTCCTTGTACTTAAAACTCTTTATCTGTACATGATGAAACACCTGTACATCAAAGAAGTTATCGAGGAGTGTAAACACTTCATACATTTAATAAAAGGGCTCTTTGAAACACGTAGACTATCAAACCCAGATTTTCCAAAGCAGCTGCTATGTTGAGTACCTTTATACTGGGGGATTGGCTTGAGACACATTTCAGGGGAACGGTACAAAATGGGACCCTGGCATAATGTGTTATAGGAGTTACATTAGATGATTTTTATCTATTTAATGAGAACTTCTGGGGAAGAAGAGGGATTCCATTAATTTCATTTGTAAATACACTCTGATTAAATATTGTAAATTTTCATCCTGCTAAATGGTTTTCAGAATCATAAGTATACAGAAATTTTTTTCTTTTACAAGACCATCACATCAGCTTCAAAAGCAAGCATGTCAAATATGCGACATACTTGGTTGTTTATGAAATTTGACCTTGGTCAGACTAGCAGTCCAATTTGCAGTTTCTTTACAGTTTTTACTCTTTTTACACCTTTTACACCTTCCTCACCTTAGGAACACAGTGCTCAGAAGGACAGCTTTCTGCCTCTTGCCTTGTATGCTTGTGACAGCCTCTGCTCTACTGTGCCTGACCTGGGGAAAGTTCTTGAGTTGCTAGCAAAAGGCTTTTAGTTTTCAATTTATAGTTGCAGACTATCTGCTTTACCCAGTGAAAAGATCTCCAGTTTTATAAATTTCGAATTAGGTAACAAAATTACCCTTACATATCTGTAGCTAGAACTTCTAAAGGACACTGGTGCTTTTGTTAAACTAGTTCCTAGGCATATATTCCCTGGACTGAATTAAAACTGCAGGTAAAAACCTGGGTTTCCTTCCTAGTGCAGGCAGTGAGATAATCTATATCCTTCCTGTGCTGAGCACTTAGAGCTAGCTAACCAGAAACACTGTACAGGAGCATATTAGAAATCCCACCTTGCTTTTGAGTGACATAGAATAATAGAATATCCTGAGTTGGAAGGCACCCACATGGATCATGGAAGTCCAGCTCCTGGACCTGCACAGGACAGCCCCAAGGATCACATCATGTGCTGATGGGACTGTTGTCCAACACTTCTTGAACAGTGGCAGACTTGGTGCTGTGACTACTTCCCTGGGGAGCCTGTTCCAGTGCCCAGACATCCTGTGGGTGAACAACTTTTACCTCACCTAACTTAAACCTCCCCTGGCACAGCTTCCTGCCATTCTCTTGAGTCCTGTCACTGGTCACCAGAGAGAAGAGATCAATGCCTGTCCCTCTGCTTCCCTTTGTAAGGAAGCTGTAGAATGGAATGAGGTCTTGCCTCAGTCTCCTCTTCAGGCTGAACAGACCAAATGACCTCAGCCACTCCTCATGTGGCTTCCCCTCACGGCCCTTCACCATCTTCATAGCCCTCCTTTGGGTGTTCTCTAATAGCTTTATATCCCTCTTGTGGCACCTAAAACTGCACACATGACTGGAAGTGAGGCCACATGCAGCATCACATAGAGATGCCCAGGAAAAGCCAGCTCAGGTAGCCAGCACAGAATAGCCATATCAGTGCTGTGCTTGGCAAAGGTTGATAATGTGTGTGTCTCCTTAAGATTATTTCCTCTTTGCCCCATAATCATTTAATGTGATGCTGCAAGACTTTTTCAAACACCATATACTTTCAAGACTTTAAAGCTCCTATTGACAGCAACAGTTTTGCCTGAAAGCATGAGGAAGAGATCAAGACAGATTGTGCTTAAGAAAGAGCTGATTTCCAGCGATTGATAGCTTAGTCTGTCATACAGGCACTCATAGATTTGCAGAAAAAATTTCTGTTCCCTGTCTCTGTAATTATACAAAAATTCTTTGCAAGGAATTGGGAAGTGTTACAGTAAGCTATAGACCTAAATTAGACATTTTATGTTAAATCTATACTTACCAGTAAACACCATTTAGAGTTAGTGACAGGACACTGTAGACTAGAAGAAAGCAAACCTAGAAGAAAGCGATCTAGTAAATGAAAGCCACTTATGTAATAGATTATCATTCTGAATTGCATTCAGAATTGAAAAAAGGAAAGGGGTTATATTTATTAGTTGTGGTTTCTGGTTAGGGGAGACTTAAATAATTTCGAGGCCCTTATCTTCCCTCCAAAATGCTTTTTCTATTTATCCTTTATTGCTCAACAGAAAGAGTACTTTCAAGTTTGTGTCTCTCAGAACAAAACACACATAATATGTGTTTATTTTCACTCTTGACTTTGAAAGAGGCAGTCTTGCTGAATCTTTACACTGAGAAGATTATCTAATAATACAGCTCTGACCCAGCAGCAAGACTCAAAATCCTGAAAGTGAAGATGTTAGGCTAACTCATATCAAACTTCCTCACTTTCACTTATATTGAAACACAAAGAGTTACAAGTGCAATAATTTATGTTAATGCTATTTTTTTGCATATAATTTTCTTTCTGTAAGTTTTCCAGGTTCAGGAGAGCTTAAATATTCTCTCTGTTGTTCAATGTGGAATAATCTCTGCTCCTACTTTCGGTGCTAGTACTTTCCTGCTTTTTCAAATTCCTTTCCAGGATCATGTTACCACGAGTAGCTAGAAAAATACAGGCTTAATATACCAACCCAGGATGGTGAAAAACGAAGGATACCTATATAAAACAGTCTCTTTCTGAATAAAGGCACAAGTGATTTTTTTTTCCTTTGGGCGTCTTAAATGTGGATCAGAAAACAGTAACCAGGTCTGTGAGAACCAACGTGTGTGGTATATTTTTTCCTACTGTTGCATATCTGTGCTCTGGTATTGCACGTTAATTAATGCACGTAAGGCGTTTGCCCAATACTAACTTCGTAGTTCTTTGCAACAGGTTCTCTGCTTCTGTAGAGGTGCTTACTGAAGGACTTGCTGCCAGCCTTCTGCAGTTCTTTCTCCTATCCTCTAATTGAGCCCCTTTCGTAGTTGTAATTTGTCTGCCAAATGACTTATCAGTTGGAAAGGCTCAAGTCAGATACTACTTCCTTTTTTTGCTTGTTTTTACCTGAGTGCTGCCAGAAGAAAGAAGGGGTTAAAGCGTGGGAGGATTGCTAAGAAAAAGGGTTTGGTTAGTGACACACAGGACTGCATCTCACACACCATAGTTTGTTTATTCTTCTGTAAACAGCAGAAAGAATTATCGTCATCATGGTAAGGCAAACAACACTCTAATTTTTACCCTTTTTAAACCCCACCAGAAATCTTCAGGTTAATACACAGCTAACTTTTTTAAATAATGAAATTAACTGATTTCCATTAGTTTTATAGAGCGTCTCTTTAACTGACAGATGCTCCTGTTGACAGAAGGGGAGGGGGGAAACATTTTTGTGTATGGAAATAACTAGCTTTGGGGAAGAGCAGATGGGAGCAGGCATGCCTATTCTGACATGCCTGTTCTTTTCTATCTCGCTCATTTCCTAAATGCTCATGGATGGATCTGTTGAATTTTTGTGCTTCTTACTCTTTCCTGAGCTTCTTGGAAAGATTTCCATTCATTTGATTCTGCATTATTTGCTTCTTTCAGTTTTTCTGTTCTTTTTTAATACATCCAATATCAAAATTTCTGTCACCTAAGAAATAATATGCTATATACTTAATTATTTTTACTTATTTATCTATGTTTTTTCAGGTGATTATTTTCTTTAAAATAATCCATTAAACATGCAGACTCAATATTCTCATTAATTTATATGCTGTTGCAAAAATGGTAATTTTCAGTGTACATTTGAACTAAAAATTTAGTTTTATGGTTAAAAACTAACTTTGACACAGACATGTCCTGTTCTCTTACGGACATGAACTGTTTTGCTAATATATGTTCACTTTATAGAAAATACAGTTTGTGGAAAAATATGACTATTAACAGTCTCACATTTATAGCCCCTTGGTTATTCAGGTAAGTTCCCCAATCTAAATAAATGCATTGTCTTCACAGAGAGTTTAGGTAAAGCTGAAATTGTTTAAAATCCAGTTACTGCTGCTTATACCCTCTATACGTGTAGCAGGGAAAGAGCTGGAAGAGGCATGGAGCGGACTTGTTAAATTTAAAGTGTGTTTCTTTCTCTAACTCTGAGGAGGACACTGTTCAACCTAGAATATCATATATTTAAAAGAAATGCTAAAAAGAAGTTTAAAGAGTATGTGCCAAACTCTTGGTATTTGGAAGAAGGCAGTGTGGGAGTTAAAATAATGTAAGTCGTAGTTTTCATAATAGTAACTCCCCTTTTGTGGCTTTGTGAAGGGTCAGCATAAACAAGGAAAAATTATGACAGTGAATTGAAGTAATGCAAGTCTGTTTGACTGACAGCAAGGTAACTGGTTAAATTTAGAAATCATTTAGGTTCAAATATAACTGCTTTTTTCCCCTTGGTGAATCAAAAAACCAAAAGTGATTTAGGTCAAATGTTTTAAGTATATTTTTCCCATGTTTTTAAAAGAACACAAGCAAAAGCAGCAAGCCTTTATTTCCATCTGCAATTCCCTCCTTCTCTCCCCCTCCCTCCCTCCCCCTCTCCCAGTAGCTATGACACTCACCTGTTGGAGAGCAGTATGAAATGCAACAGAGACTTGAGTGGGTCTTGTGCTTCTCAGACTTTTCTCTCTCTTACATTGCTCCTTCCAGTTTTTCTACTAATATTTTTACAGTACACTGTGCCAGCAATACTCCAGCAATACGAATTTTCAGCCTAACAAAGCTTGTCACTGCTAGTGTTAGATATTTGAGCCTCAGTCTGCAGAATGCTAAAGCCTGAAGAGTAATACTTTATTTATTTAAATGTTTTTGGCTAATGCACTTTTTGGGATGTCATGTGACTGCTAGAACTCCAAGGCTTTCTGTTTCTCATGGCTGGGTGAATTATCATACTGTGATTTAAAGATACTCATAAGTTACTGGCATTCCAGCATAATCTGGTAGGGATTCTACAAGAATTGTTGAAGATAGAAGGGTCTCAGAATTTTCACATTACTTGAAATCCAGCTATTTATGACCTCATGAAGCTGAAATACACTCTTCACTAAATGGTTTGTTGCTTTTTCCCCCTCTCTGAAGGTGAACATGTGCTAGAAAATAAATGTTTAAATTAAAGAACTGTCTACACTAGGTATTACCACCTATTAGTTACCACAAAGTTGCTAATGACTAGTAAAAATACTACTTTTTTCTATAATGGGTGATCTAAGAAGTATTTTCATTTATGTTCATCTGACTCAGATGAACTCATCTAAGAAAATAGCATCCAATTGATCCCTCAAGACACAGCCTGAAGTTCTGATTTAACAAATCACAGCAGCTCTCTCTCCACTGGAGATCAGCAAAGCACATGTTTAATTACATTGTTAAATTAGGGGTTTGGCTGTGGCAGCTTACATTAGCTAATGAGAAAAAACCCCAGCCAAAAACAGAGGAAATATTTTAATGCTAACATAAACAGGTATGAATATAAATACAAACAAGATTTGCATTTCTTGGTTAAGAAGGCAGCATTTTGCTTTCAGATTAGAACACGGATTTAGAGATTTGTGCAGTGTGGTTGAAACAAGCTTCCTCCATGCTGTCTGAGGAATAGACAGACAAGTCCTCTAGTTTTTTTCAGTTGCCAATGCCTTTGATCAGGGATTTCTCAAACACTCATATCTCTACAGTAAGAATGCTTGAGCAGAGAATACTTGAGCAGAAACATCTTGAAGAAACCTGATCTGCAGAGCAAGGGTGATTCTTCCAACATTTCTGTGTGGTGCTCTGGAAGTAAAGCATTCCTGTGCTGTGCTCTGTCAGGCTGGGCCCCACTTTGGAGTCTCTGAGAGGTTTGGTCTGTGTGCCCTCTTGCACTGGCAATACTTGCTCACCTACATTTATCTGAGTTAAAAATACAAGCTCTTCAGGGCAAGTACCCAGCCTTTTATGTGTTTTGAAAGAGCTGTATATAATTAAGGTACTTTGTATGAAGAAATTACTTCAAAACCGTTTACATAGGGCAGCTATTTCAAGATCAAGAAAAAATCTTTAGGCTTGTTCCCTGAGGAAACAAGGCTTATGTGACTGGACTGGCTGGCTGTCCCTCCTCACTGCCACCCAATACCTTTTGAACTTGTTGGACAGTTTAAACTACATTTGAAAGGGGGAGACGTCTCGAAGATAATTAAGTTCCCATGGCCTTTATGAAAATTAGTGGCTGGGAATAGAGAAATCCAGATCCATAGTTCAAATAACTAATTTTTCCATGTGTAATATTGCAAACCCCAAAATCTGGCTGCATGTGTAATAATGCCTGTCAGGGTGATAATGCAATTCCAACCACTTTAGAAGACTGACAGCTATTTCACATCCTGATTAGATATAAATCTATATAAATAGATTGACATCATAATGAATTTATATTTCTCCTATTTTGGTGTTTTGTGAGTTTTTAATATGAACAGTATAGGCATCCTCCTCACACTTGTGAATGAATTTTCAGACAAATTAGTGTCACTCATTCCTTATTGGCTTGCATCAAGTATAAAAAATTCCTTTTTTTTTCTTAAGCTAGCACTGTTCATTATCGTCTTATCCTTTCCCTATAACTAGTAAGTACTGGAAATACATACATAGAATAAGAAATTAGATAGTAATTGGGCTGCATTACTTATGATTGTTGCATCTGATAGAGATTTATAGTTTGTTTTGTTATCACTAAAGCACTTTACCTGTCTGAGTTATATGAACTTAATGCAGCCCTCAATGTTGCTCTTTACTTAATTGTTTTCGTTCTACTGGTTGAAATAAGTCATCAAAGGGAGATAAAAAACAGATATCAAGCTTTGTCATTTGCAGATTATTTCAGTATCTCAAAAGAAAAAAAAACCAAAAACAAAAGCAAAAACTGAAAAACTTAAAGTCATGATCATAGACTTGCCTATTTGAAGGCTGCTGATGGATCATCAGCGTGTGGGGACACAGAACTTGGTGGTACAGCTGCTTATCAGCTGAATGAGGAAACCTTGTTTAATAAATGTAAGCAAGGACAGGAGTTCCCATGGATTCTGTTTGGTTACAGTACGATAAGCCAACTCTACCTAGTCCCCAGTTTAGGTTTTTCTGTGTTTTTCATGGGTTTGGGGGTTTTTTGTGTGCCTGGACAGGCCTTGCTGCTGTACATTCACTGGTATTAAGTAGGCTCTACAGGGGTCTCCTAAACCAAGACCTTATTCCACTACTCATGGTTCCAGGAGTTTTAGAACAGAGGCCAAACGTTAATCTGTTGATGAAGCAAAAACTTAACACTTTTTCATCCAGAGCAGGAAGTGACTGTGTAAAAAAAGGTCCTTATTTTCTTCAATAGCTGGAGGGCCAGATACATCATGGGCCAGGCTGCCCGGCCAACTGCAGGCGGCTTGACCTGATGTCTCCCCTGCCTCCGCACTGGGCCCTTTAGAAGCACCGAAGTGAGACTTGCGTCGTCCTTCCTGTTGAAGCTGTTCCACTTCATATAAGTAATTAAGCCTTAATTAGAAGAGGACTAGTTGAGCATTCATTAAACATTAAATACTAATTGAGCGCCCGGGGAGAGCGCCGGCACCATTTGGCCGCGGAGTCATTCTCACGCCGCTGCGGCCGGGGATGGGGCAGGCGTGGGGAGCCGCCCCGGCCCTGGCCCCGGCCCCCTTCAGCCGTGGCCCCGTCCCGCGGGCGGTGTGCCGGGGGCAGGCGGGCACAGACGGCACGCATAGACGGCAAGCAGCCGCGCCCGCCGCGGCGAGGAGGACAATGCGTGTTCATCTCCCTGCAGGATTTTGAACCCAGATGTCCCACAAGGGCCCCGCTGTCCGGGTGGTGGCGGCCCCAGCACTACCCGGGGCTGGAGGGAGCCACGCCTGCTCCCGGGCGGCTATCGCGGCTCGGCATCTCCGGGGTCGCGGAGCGGTGGCAGTGCCGCTGCCTCAGGCGCGCCCCTGCACTGCAGCCGTCGCGAGGGGCGTGGTGACACCGTGCCCGCAGCCTTCAAGCCAGGCGGTGACAGATCGGTGCTGTTCTTGGGCTGTTCTGCCCCTTCCCGGAGCGCTGCCTGTCTGCCGGCCCGGGCGCTGGCTCACGCTGGGTAGCCCGCACTGCAGCCCGCACTGCAGCCCGCCGGGGCGGCGGCAGCGCGAACCACCCGCCTCCACCCCTCGGTGCTTTTCCCTCAACATCAAAGGGCGTCGGTTTTGCCCGGGGCGGCGTTTTGCCCTCAATAACAAGGCGGCAGCCGCAGCGCGAGCTGCTGGGGCACGTACGGGGCGCCGCG
>VWZD01008622.1:352179-369836 GCA_013396695.1 Sakesphorus luctuosus
AGGCGCCCGCACCTGCGGAGCCGGGCGAGGATGCGGCGCGGCCAGGGGCGGGGAAAAGTGCACCGCGACTCCTTCCTCCCGCTTTTACCGTCCTGGGATGGGGAAGGACAGCTGCAGCCTTGAAAGGCTTCACCCTCCTGTTAAGGTGCGAGCCAGGTGTCGTGACTCCTCCGGTGAGCTGGTACCGGGTCGGTTCTCCGCGGCCGCAGCTGCGGGGAAGGAACAAGGGGCGCGGGGGCTTCAGTGCCGGCCGGCCCGCCCGTGCTCTGCGCTGCGGCTACTCCCGGTCTCGGCGTCTGAGCAAGAAACAAATTTGAAACGCGCCGAAGCAGCCTCGGTGCTGCTGAGGGGCCGCGCTGTCCTCGGGAGCTCTGGTCCTCCAGAGTAGAAATATTCAGTGTTTGAAATAGACGTCTCAAAACAAGTATTCATCGTACCGGCATGTAAAAAGGGCGAATACATTAAAATGTAAATATGCATGTGTACTCGGCGATGCTGTTGCGTGTTTCCTGTTTACCATGTTAATTAGAAGTTGTAAGGCAAAACTTCACCAAGAGTAATCCAGGGCAGTGTTTGACCCAGTAATGCTCACTGAATGATGCAGTGGCTTTTATAGTTCTGGGTTTTCTAGCCCAAAACACAAGCTAAGTATTTGTTGGATTTCATTAGAAATGTATGAATTGTAATACAACTTACGCCTTTGAAACTGTTCTCTCCCGGCACAAGTGCAAAACTGACTGAGCCAGTATGGAGAGGAAAGTTAAATTCCCCGCTCTTGTTTTTCTAAGGAAAATTTTGACCATGCAAAACCGATCGAAGAGATGCTGATCTTGTAGGCACCAGGATGCTTTCCTGCATTATTTTGGGTGATGTTAACTAACTGTGCAAAAGTTTGAGATTTGGGACATATAATGCTGCTATCATAAGGCAAGATGAGCATACTTCTAAGCAAATCTAGGCAAAAACATACAGAAGGATCTTGAAATTTTAATTGTTTTTCAAGGGCTTTGTTTTCCTTGTTCTTTTTTGAGAGCTGGTATTGTTCAGCAACCTGTTTTGTTTCCATTCACTGTGTCCTTTTAATTTATAGGGTGGTGCTAATACAAACAAATGTATTGCAGAAACAATTCCGACATTAACCAAATGTTTGTTTGTTTGTTTGTTTTTGTAGTCCACCTCACACCTTCCAGATTCTTCCAGAGAAGAGAATAAAAAGAAACCAGTTTTGGAAAGACTTGGAAATTTGTTTGGTACAGGGAAAAGGAAAAATGTCAAGAGTTCAGTAGAACATACTTCACATCATAGAGGAGGGAGGTCAGTTTCTCCTCACAGAGCACAGCCCATATACTGTAGGCACATAAAAGAAGGACACGAAGCTCCTCAAGTACAGAACCAAGTGAGAAACGTATGTGCTGTTTCTGAGGCACAGGAATATAATTTCAGTGGGGAAGTAAGACCACTGTATCACGATACCATTTCAGAATGGAGTAGTAGGGGAGTCTCTTCTGAGAGTGAGTGGTCAGCAGATTGGAGTGGCAGCAGTGAAACTATTAAAAACTCTTTCTGTGAGAGTAGCCTGAATGTGGAAACCTTGGGACTGGAGAAAGAATCTGTCACAGATATAAATAATTCCACAACTCCAGATTTCATAAAGAGCTTGAGAAATTTGTCTAGTGAAGACTTAGAAAAGAGTATCTTAAGCCACAAGCAGCTTGTGAACACGTGGGTGTCTGAGGAGCCTGGGCATGCAAAACCAAAGGATTTGCCATACGAGTTGGAATCTGCAGCGAGTGAACACACATACTCTGCTAGAGTGTTAACAGTTGATATCTATCTAAGAAAAAAAGACGAATTCCTTAATGAACCTGTGACTGTTAGATCAGAAGATAATAGTAGTGATTTTGACACAATGGATAAAAAGTCTGCTAGTAAAAGATCTGGAAAAAGGAGAAAGTCTCAGTCATCTGGTGACATTCCAAATGGAGAGAGAAACCAGACTGAGACTACTGCAAGAGAAGAGTCTGGTTTTGAGGATGATAACTCTTCTGAGGTATTTTCAGACAAGATAATAAACTCTGAAAGAAAAGTGAGGTCTCCTCAACAGACTCCTGAAAGGAATTCCTCTTCATCAAGTAATAATCAGGACCTAAAAGTTGGATCTGCTCACAAAGGGGCATCTAAAGCTGAAACTGACAAAGGCAAACAGCAGGTCTCCAATTCAACCTCTGCAAGGAGAAGATCATATAAAAAGAATCAGTCGGATGCTGTACCTATTTCCCCTACTGGTTTGAAGGGTCAGGTAAAAGACTACTCTTCAAAAAGGCAACCTTTAGCATCACCAGAGAATAACCCAGTGACAAAAAGAACTTCAGTGGAAAAAGGAGCTGTACCTGTGGCTTTTGGGGAAGACAGCTTGGAGTCTTCCAAAGTTTCTTTGATCACTAAGACAGAAGACAATGCCTTGGTGTGTGCTGAAGGCAGAAATGAGACCAAGGCCATAAAGCATGGTAATGGTTTGGATGGAAGAACTTTCTTGCATACTGATGGGATTAAAAATGGAGACCTGTGTCTGTCAGCTGAGAGACAGACAAATTCTGATTTAGACAACTCGAAGCTGAGGAGTTTGGATGCTTCCAGAACAGTCACAACGAAGATTAGCCTGTAAGTAGCAAACTAGCTTACCTTGTCGCTATAGCTGTAATTTTGTTTGCATCTGTGTTTAGAATTCTGTAGACAAACTAGCTATGTATCTGTGGCCTATTTAGATTGGTTTCAGTTAAGAACTGTCTTTCAAAAAACAAAAACAAACACCAAAAACCGTAATGACAGCTACTACTTAACAAGCACTGTAATTTACATGTATTAGAAAAATAGTTCATTTTTCAATTTTTTAAATGGATAGGGAATGTTTTTGTCAATTCCATTATATGGAATAACAATGTACATTAAAGCTGCTCTATCATCGTTGTTACTCGCATTATCCTGTCTGTCATTGACCTTAATATAATTTTGCTGTCTGTAACCAACTCAGAATGTGATTGAAGATTTTGTATGTGAAAATCTTTGAATAAGGAATATGCTCACGTTGTTCTTCGAAACAGACTAAATTCTGCTATTATGAAGAAATGTAGGATGCAATGTAGAACTTAATTGTTCAAATGATAGCATAAATTACACTCCAGAAATTTGAATACATATGGGTACTTTTTAAAGTACATGCAGGATGAATTTTCTAAATTTTTATGCATGTGAATAACATCAGGTATTTGCAGAATTATGCATATATTAGTTTGCAGGTTTTGGTTTTAGACTTGAAGAAATTGTCATTTGTCAGACTGAGGTGATCAGTGTTTTCCTTAGGATTATAAAGAAGTGAATGTGTTTCTAAATTTCACTGTAATCACTAGTATAAGCCTAGTGATTGATGTCCTGGATTCTGTTCCATTCTCATCCACAGGGAATTATTTTGTTACATTATTTGTTTCCATTGTTTGGTTGTCATGACTATGTACTCTGTGCAGTTGGACTCCTCATTCTGGTACATTCATTTACAGGTGTCAGAGTACATTGAATCCTATAGGCCCATCAGAGGTACACAGGGTGTTCATATCTGTCAGAGGGATGTGAAGGTTCAACATGATGGCTTAAGACACACATCAATTTCCAATTATGCTTCCCATATCTGAGAAGTGTTCAAAGCAATTTCCTTTTCACAGTTTGTAATACTCCACATCTGACTTGTTAATTTGTAACTAAATGTAAAACTCCTAGTACTGAAAGTTGAATCGTGCAGTTTTTGTACCTGGTGACGCTTTGCTCTTTGGCAGTATAGGTCACCAATAAACTCTGAAGTTGTATCTTTATAGGAAAGGTAGCTTTAATGTTTTTCTCTTTGTCATCACTAGTGACAGTGATAAAATGTGTGTGTGACACTGTCTTGGCCATATCTGCAGCTATAGGAACTTTAGCCCTGGGTGGGGACTGCTATATTGCTTATAATGTTCCTGATGCATCTGATAGCTGTCACTGCACAGTGCCACACTGTTTCTTCAGCCAAACAGTTATATGCTCAGATTACCTGTTATAATTTATAGTCATTCATCAGAACCTGTGAACTATAAACCTGAATGTGGATTAAGATGCTGTAAAATGGGAAAGGAAAAGGTGGTGCCATTACTAGAAGAAGGTGTGTTTTTGTTCTCTAGTTACTGCTTTGAACAAGAGAACAGATAACTTTGACATTTTTTTCTAAGATAGATTTTTTTTAAAAATAATCCAAGTAGTTTTCCCTTAAAAATGCATAATGTCTCTTACTAATGATATTGTGCCAATTCTAGGAATCAAATTTTTTAGAAACAATTTTAAAACAGGTCAGTTCCTTCAGTCACCTCCAGAAGTGTGGGTTCCCTGTAAGTCTTTTCTGCTTTTAGGTCTGTGTACTGGATAACTTGAAAGTCACAGGATACTTTCTTTCTAGCTTTTGAAAAGGAAATGTATCAGATTTGAAACTAAACTGAGGGTGATGGTACGTCTTAATCAGCAAATAAAACCCCAGGCAGTAGTTACTTGGATGTGCTTAGCAGAAAATTTGGCTTCAACTGTCATATTTTATGTTCAGACGTGGTTTTGTATTTGCCTTTACATTTATGTCCACTTGTTGAATTATTCTGCTGTTTTCACACGCCGTTTTTCTTTGCTTACCTCAATCTGATGTTTTGGCATCAGTGTTTTTTGGCACCAGTTCCACGCTTGATGTGTGACTCACCTTCCATTTATGACTCTATTGGGAGAGGTCTAACTGCTTGCTTCCACAGTTTAGCTGCAAGGTGTAGCCAGAAAGAAGGACATTGGTATTTCTCTTGTGCCTGCTTGTCCCTAGCATTGCAGATCAGGAATGGGGAGTAGGAATCAGCCACACTGTGGTATTTCTTATAAACTATTTGCAGTGTTAAGTGAATCTGTCTTCCATCTTTCAATGCTTTCTCCCCATATTAGGTGGAAGGCTTAAAGGATCCTCAAACATCATCTTTTGAACAAGCTTAGAAACTCAGTTCTTGCAATAAGATGCATTTTTTGACTGTATTTAAAATCAGTATTTCTTCATGTGGAAAAGGGTGTAATGAAAATACTAGTAAGAGGAAGCCAGTTGTACTGGATGGAGCTCCAGGGCTGAGCTTTATATTGCTTTTTGGTCACACCAGTTTGGCTGCTGTTGTGCAAAAATGCTGCAGAATATCAAAGTGTTGAAGTGGTTGTTTCTGCATAAATTTGTAGATCTTAAAACTATACCTCTGAGGAGTTAGCTGTTCATTTAAAATACGTTTTAGGTGTGGCTGATAAGTATCACCGTTAACCATTACACTTGCTTGTGTCAAGGCATACAGGGAGACACAGATTTTAAGGGAAAGATATATGTGTTAAGTTCAAATAAATGCATGTAGTAGCACAAGTGATGGACTGACTAAAGGGTGGTAGGGGATTGAGTTTATTAAGATAATTAGGCTGTTGGTGATACCACTTGAAAATAAGAGGTAGAAGAAGAGGACAGAGGGATTGTGTCGCTTGAGGAAAAGGAGAAAGGAGTGATCTCAGTATTTGGCTTGTTCATGTAACTCAGTTGAATCTCTTGCTTCTTTCTTTGGCTAAAAAGCTGCCTGACAGCTCAGTGAACACTGTTCATCTAGGTAAAAAAAAAAAAAAAAAAAGCAAGCACTTAAATACCAGAATCATCCCAAGAGATCATTTTTGCAAGCTAGTTTCTTTTATCTCTCAGTTTTTCCAGTCTTCATGTAGGGCAGTTTCTGCCTCTCCTACCACCACAGAGTGTTCCTGGATTCCTCTTTGGAGAACAGGTCTCTCTTTGAAGTGATGGTGGGCTCCTTGATGCTCCTTATATCTGACTCAAATTTTGAAGACATCTGCCCTGCATCTTCACAGCTCTTCATACTTTTTCTGAAGTAGGAAGTGATATGAACAAATGATTTTTCCTGGTTGTAGGTACTCAGAAGAAGGAGGCTTGAAACCCTCAGCTGCATGTCATCCACCTTCTGCCATAGTACATGAGTGTGCTGTGTACTTGTACATGCTTCTCTATCCACTCTGATGGAGAAGTTTTCCAAGTGTTTCAGCATTCAATTCTTGTAAAATTAGTAGGACTAGTTTACACAATTTAAATTGTTAGCTAACTTTACCCGAAGGAAGCGAGAGTCCTCACATGTGGTGTTTGCTTAGCCAAGGTGGTGATGCAGTGACTGGGGGCAGTTAACCTTTTCCCCCAGCACTAATGAGGCCAGAAGGTGTCTTTCAGTCAATTTAAGGTTGCTTCTGCAATGTAAGTGTAAAGGCTGCAAAGCATCTGGGCAGATGTCTTCAGAATTCATTGAAGAGGTATATGCAAATATTAACCAACTCATTATCACCTTAATGAATTGGGATTTGTTTTCTAAACTCAGTAAGGAATTGCATGAGTATAATTTATTCTGCCTATTCACTATTAAATTTTAATGTCTGTCACTCATAAGTAGTTAAGTTCTCTGCCTCAACTGCAGATGCTGTAGGCTGCTGTATTTTTTGTTTTACTGAACATTAGAGAACTAAGTACATGTTTGAAATGTATCCTTCTTACTTAGTGTCTAATTTTTTTTTCATTTGTTTAGTTACTTGTTTTTCGGTTGATTCGTTTTGAGATACCAAAGTTTAAACTAAGTCTACGGAAAATTGTATTATAAGGCTACATTTTATTGTTTTGAAAATTGTTACAAGTCTGTTCCACATTAACTAAATATGTCACTCTGTATCACTTTGCTTCCTGTAGTCCAGCCAAGCCGAAGAGCATAGAGCTGAATTTGAAAACACCTACAAATCAAGACAGTTTAGAAAATGAGCAGGATACTCTTGAAAAACCAGTTAATAAAACTAACAGCAACATTGCCAACAAAATTTCCTTGTTTGAAAATAAATGCGCTAACCAGAGCCAGAGGCTTACTGACATCCCTGCCTCAAAAAATAGTACTGTACCAAGCACATTTGTTGGCAGAGCAAAGCTGAAATTTGGAAAACAACCTAAAGAAAATGAACTGCCTGATAAAACGTTAAATAAGCAAAGCAGTCGTCAGAAATTATTTGAGAATGGAGCACCAGAGAAAGAAAGCACTGCAGACTTAAAAGGTAAAAACGAAGAAGGCTTTGCCTCTTATGAGGATATTGGGAAGCCAACAGAACTTAAAGTAAAAGCTGCAATATCCCTTTTTAACCAAAGCAGCAAAAGTGATGCTAATAGTGTTCCTCTGAAGCAACCAGAACCAGAATTAACCACAGCAAAAAAAGAAAGTTCACCTTTTAAACTGCCTTTGCACTCATCCATTAAAAGTGAAAATGCTCAAGATGCTTTCTACCAAAGAAATTACACAAGCTCAGAATTCCACAGAAATGAAGAAAAGATGCTGCCAAACACAGAGGTTTTATCACCTTCCAATAATGATGAATATTCTCTATCATCTCATCAGGCATCAAGATCAGAATTTAAGAAGATGGAAAATGGAGATAGAAAGGCAAAGCCAGGAGATTTGACCTTTGCAGCACTGCAGGATGATGAGAGCAATCAAGAAAGTATATTGGTGTCAGAGCACAATGTCAGTTCGCAAAAGAGCCCAGGCAAAGCCTGTAATGGATCTGCTGAAGACAGTAGCGTTTTTGATTCCCCATCTGACATGAAGCAGTTTGCTGAAACAATAAAAAACTTGGAAAGCTCAGTTTGTTTACCCCAGAAAAAAAAGAGGTCAAAGCTTCCAAAGTCCCCAGCACCCTACTTCGCGATGCCTCCCATTCATGAAGACAACTTAGAGAAGGTATTTGATCCTAGTGTATTTACTTTTGGTTTGGGACTGAGAAGGGAAAAAACACAGGATCTGTTACCAACTCAACAACTTAAAATGCAAAGCCTGGAAACGATAGCCAAAGTCAGGCCCAAGCGTGCATCAACGGAGCAGAGTATCATATTCAAAGCTCTACAGTCATGTAGAGAGGAACCTGTATTTACTCATGAAATAAATGGAAAAGACAACATTGATGGTACAGATGGTGAAATTAAGAGATCACGGCTTGAAAAAAGTTCCCTCTTCTCAAGCTTGCTGTCTTCTACACCTAAAGAAAAGTTTTTTAATCCTTCTGTCACCTCAGTAAATAACACCACAACAGCTTTTGCAACTGACTCCTCAGGAATGCCTCCCTTACAACTGGATGCTTCTGGGCCGTTCAGCATGCCTCAAAAATCTGAGGTAATAAAGATCATTCCAGAAGTGAAACAATGTTTGTCTACCTGCTGAATGACTGTTAATTTTGATTTTGCAATTCAGTCTCTTCCAGATATAAAGTTTCCAAGTTTTGTGGAGAAGTACATGCAAGCAGATAGTGCAAAAAAAGAACTAAGCTTACAAATGCCTGGCTATGGCAACCCTGAGAAAAGTTTTTCCAGCTGGCTGGGGCCAAACAGATATGAATCAAATATCCCCCCTGGTTTATTAGATGCGGATGTAAGTATTGTGCTGTTTAAAATCTGCCTGCAAAGTTACTCAGCTTTTATATTTTCTATAGGCTATATGCACACATTGTTTTGTTTCCCTCTTAGAGATATACATAGATTACAAATACATAACCATGAACTTAGATACGGTACCAGTTTCATCTGATGGGCTAAGCATGAAAATGAGATGGCATCTATTAACGTGATTAAGGTTCTTCATGGTGCCCTTGTTTGGAGACTTTCTGCAAATAGGAATTGAAAGTGTATGTCTGAATATGTCTTCATACTTGATTTTGTTACATTAAAACTAATCCCATGCTAACTTTATTTTTTATTGTAAATTAGTAGAATGCTTTCTGTGGACTTCAGAAAACTTCTTTTGACAGTAATCTCTCTCCTATTCCAGGAAGCCATTCAGCCATTGCACTGTTAAATAAGCAACAGAGCAAACTTTTTTATTTTTCCTCTCTGTTGTTGGTCCCGTTATTCTCATGCATTTGATGAAAGAATATTCTTTAAGAATACTTTAACAACTGGATAGCAGTGATTATTGAAACTGCTGCTATAGTGGAGCTCTGTCTCTTGATCTGATTACAAGCATTTATTCCTCATGACTGAAGGCAGACCTATGTTTTCCCTTCAAACCAAATTTAGCATGAAATATGTTTGTATTTTCTGTTTTAAAAATTCTGAACTAAAGTCCTGTAGTATCTGCTATTCCTGTTCACATGAGCTCTTATTGCCACCCAAGAGGAAAACCATACTCAGATCTAAGAACCATGAGAAGAAACACGTTCTCTGAAGTTTAATAGCCACATGAATGGGACCTGTGGAATTGAAGCAGCATAAGTTTGAGAGATACTTTTCAAAGGTTGTGTGCTGTAATGGTTCTACTTAAAGGAGTGAGGTAGTAGAAACAACTCCTTTCTTCATCTTCACCTTGCAGGAAGAAATGATCCATGGAACCTTTTATTTTTGAGAATGTAGATTTTCCTCTCATGTAAAATTTTTTAATTAGTGTGGGGATGAAAATTAGGGGAGGGGGGGCGGTTATTTGCAGTGGTGTAGACTTATGCTGCCAGTTAAACAGGCTTTTTTACTTTGATGGTCCTGCTTGGATTTAAAACATTTAATTTAAAGCTAAATGACTAGTATTGTTTTGGTTTGGGTTTTTGCTATTTAGAATGTTGTTCTTGAGTGGGTTTCAATTTTGCAGTGGAGTATGGAGGCCTGATGTGGCAATGCAGTGTGAATGCACCTAAGAGTGCACTTGAGAGAATCCTTTTAGTCTCCGAAAGGTTTCTGGAGTTCTGTGGCACTGTTGCTGACTGAAATGTCTTGCTCAAGTTAGACAGGAACCACAAATGTTTATATGATGTGTACCTACTGTGCATCTTCCACTGACTAAGAAAATGATGATGCAATGGCTAGTGGGTAATGTGAAGGAAAGAGTAAGGGCAGCCCAAAACAATGACTTAAAATACAGAGCAAGTTTTAACAGGAATTGAAGCACAGGCTAAAAAACCGGTCATGCTTCAACGTGTCTGGATGATGCCTACAAAAACATGATGGTGATGAACTCTGTCCTGAGACCACTGCTTGGTCAGTGTGGTAACTAACATGGTCTCATTAATTCCTTGCACATGTTGCTGGTTATCTTGGGCTGCAACCTATTTAGGAGCAGGATCTGTTTTGGTTTTTTTGTCTGTATGAATAGTTCCTAGAAGAGTGGGCCCCTGTCCCAGAACAAGCACATTTGTCTTTGCTAGGAAACGAAATGTGTACTTGCAATGCTTGCTTTGTTTGTTTTAGGATGACGTGATGCAACCACAACTTTCCCATATATTCTGTGTCATGTAATTTCCTACTGATTTGAGCATTGTTTTATAGTTTGTATACCCCAATGTGTTTTATTTGTTCGGAATATTTTTTGGTTTATCACTTGTTGCACAGCCTTACGCTTTTTGAGGAACCTTACCTTGGTACAAGGTGTTAGAGATGAAATTGATTGTGCTAGGTTGCTCGTGCACGTATATGCCATCATACCTCCTCAGTCTTCTCATATATTCCTTCAGAATTACTTCATGCTTTATGGCTTGACATTTTTAAACATTTAAAATTTTATTAGGATCTTTATCATTGTAGAGCATGCACTTTATCAATGCTAGTTTTTAAAGTAGTCTCAGGGTATGACACTACTGGAGTATATACGAAGCTGATTAGAAGGATTTTAAAGCATTTAATATCTGAGATTAGTTGACTTCAGTGAGATAATTCAATGTTAAAAAAGGTGTGTAAATTTATACATTTGTGGCAAGATGCTGTTCTTCAAGAAGACTGAAGCAGTAAGTAGGTATAGTTGAAATCTTACTAGCTTTTTACTATTCAGAATAGGTTTTATTTTGTTCTACTAGCCCTGTTTTTTATAGCTAAACATCTTTATTGAATGTCTTTCTGGTTTTGTGTGGGTTTTTTGTGATTTTTCTCTCCCCACTGTCTATTAGACACTTTCAAGAAATGGACAAAGTAAAATCAATCCCAGACCTGGCAAGGTAAGATCAATTTTAATATTTGTACTGTTCATTTCTGTATTTAAAGCATCGAAAGATAGAACTATATGTTGCTGGTGTGTGTTTTTCTGTTTTGTTTTATTTTAAATGCAGCTGGTGATATACTGTGACTCAGACTGTCAAAAAACTGGTATTGAAGTTTTCCATGATGTTCTGGATTGCAGTTCTTGGGTTCTGTCACCAACAATTTTCATTAAAGTCATCAGAGGATGGTAAGAGATGCATTTTTACTCCTTATAATTCGTCTCTCTAAAAATGTTTTTGAAATAGAACGGGCATGTAATTCACATTAAGTCTGCCTTGTAAATGGCAATGTAGCATGGACACCTGTGAGCAAGAAATGTGGCATTTTACTTCTGCAATAGGAAGTTCTGGACTAGGAAACCTGTTTTGCTGATTAATTGAGTGAATGTTATCCTCTGGAGGGGTGCAAGACTTCACCAGGCATAGGTATGGGATAAAATATCAGCTTCTGTCCAGCTATGCTGCCCTTTGACTCCTCTGCCCTTTAGAGATTCTTGCATAGTATTTGGATTGAGCTAAAAGAGTAGCAAATAAGTTTAGAGCCAGGTCCAACATGATTAATTTCATGTCCAAAGGAATAAGATGGTGCTGTACAGGTAATTGACTGTTTCTCTGACAAATCCAGAGGTATTTTGCTCTGATAGTTATATTGCCTAAGAGTAATTCAAAACAAGTTCATCTTCTGCGTTCTTCATAGCATCAGCAGAACAGCCATTAGTAGTGGGGCTAGCCTGGCAAGTTATGTTGTGGCCAGGCTGTAATGCAGTCAAATGGCAGCTTCTCAAAAATTATCATCTGATAGTGAGTTGCAGAAACAAGTGCTAGGTGCAATAGGAGGTACTGGCAAGCATGCTGATTGCTGTTTTGCTTCAGAAAACTGGAATGAAAGCCTTTTGATCTGTGTAGACCAGGTTGTATTTTCCAGCATGGACTGAAGGCACTGGGTTTGGGGGTTATTTTCCCCCTTCAGTTGAGAACATAAGGGAGGGATTTGTATTTGCAGATGGATAAGGATTTATCTATTTATGTCTTCCAACCTGCTGTTAAAAATGAAGTGGTACTTGTGTACTTGAAGCTGTACTTGAGCAGTGTTATCCTTTGGCACATCTACTCCAGCCCCTGTGGAACTCCAGGCTGTTGTTCACAGGATTCAAGTAGCTTCTCTGTTTATACATAATGCAGCATTTTTCAGTGTCCATGTTTTCTCACCTATGAATTGGTTCTGATTAGTATCTCATACAGAAGTCCAATATTCATAGGCAGTAGTCTCTGCTGCCCCAAATCATCAATTAAAAAAGATTGATGATCTTTTTTAATTGATGATTTAAAAAAGGGGGAGTTTTTGATGCAATTACAATTCAGCAGTAGACATCTTTGGTTTTATCATTGCTTTTAAAAGTACAAGAGACTGGAAGTTACTTACATGAGCAGTGTTGGGTAAGTAAGCTGTATTGGGAAAGTGTGAAGGGATTGGAAATAGTAATTCCTATGAAGGGATTCATTAAATCGCAGCATGATTTTTGCAAATCACACCTGATAAAGCACCATTAAAAATGAGAATTTTTCATTTTCAGCTGGATACTCTATGAGAAACCAAATTTTGAAGGCCCCTCTATTCCACTGGAAGAAGGAGAGGTGGAACTCCCAGATCTTTGGGGTGCAGGTACTTCTGAAGAGCAAAATGACTGCAAACCTGTAAAGCCTGCAGTGATTGGTTCAATAAGACATGTTGTTAAGGCAAGTAATATAAGTAAAGAAAATTTTCTATGGATCTTAATGTGTAGTGATGTCTTATACAAAGTGTGATTGATGTCTTAGGACATGAGTGTAACATGACTTACAAATGCATGAAACAATTTTCCATGTTGAATCTCTTGTTTAATCACAAAATGCATATGGGAGCTTTTGCACAATGAGAATTATAGAAACATCCACTGGAAGGATAGGGCAGGAACAAAATTTAGTGGTTTTTATTAGAATAGCTGCCAAAATGTCAAAAGCAGCATATGCTTTTCTAGCCTGGTCAGGCTCAAGAAAAGCATCACAGAAAACTATCAATAATTGTGTATCTGTATGTGGCTTTTTCTTTTTTTCTTTTTCTCTTTTTCCTTTTTTTTATTTTGTCTTTATTTTCCTTTTTTCCTTTATTTTCCTTTTTTCCTTTATTTTCCTTTTTTCCTTTTTCCTTTTTTCCTTTTTCCTTTTTTCCTTTTTTCCTCTTTTCCTTTTTCTTTTTTCCTTTTTTCCTTTTTCCTTTTTCCTTTTTCCTTTTTCCTTTTTCCTTTTTTCCTTTTTCCTTTTTTCTTTTTTCCTTTTTTGTTTTTCCTTTTTTCTTTTTTCCTTTTTTCTTTTTTCTCTTTTCCTTTTTTCTTTTTTTCCCTTTTTTCCCCTTTTTTCCTTTTTTTTTTCTTTTTCAATATGCACCAAATTTACACTCAATAGAAACTTCAGTGTCAAACACCAAACCTTGTTTGATACTCAAAAATTAGCCCTGTATGCGCAAACTTGCCACTGAGTTTCACATGTGGTGGAACACATTTCTGCGTGCACTTTTAACCTACCATTAAGCAGTTACCTATGCAGGTTGCCAAAACAAGCATGAGCTATAAAGTTATTTCACTAGGAAAGGAAAAAGGGAGGGATATATATTGCTTGTAACTACAGTTCTTGTTTAAATTGCAGTTCTCTTCAAGAGTGGCTTGCTTGGTGTTACCTTAGGATTTAATTTGCTAGGGGAGATGCTAACTGATGAAAGAAGATGCATTCCTTCCTAGATGGCAGAAAGTAAACAATGTAAATGCTGATTAGAGATTGACTGACTGTCTTGGTCCAAACAGAGACAGGCAAACTGGCTTAGCTATACTTATATTATAGGCATCTAATAGCAGTAGTAATTGACAAGGGGGAAAACAATTTAAAATAAACAGGTGTTTCAAAACTGATTTAGTTATCCACAGTAATTACAGAACTCGCAGCACAGATGAAGTGATTATGGCAATCTTCATTTTTCAGGATTACAGGGTTTGCCGAATTGATTTGTATACAGAGCCCGAAGGGTTAGGAATCGTGACTTCCTTTTTTGATGACACTGAAGAAACAGGGGTGTTTGGCACCACTCAGAAGACTTGTTCTATTAAAGTACATTGGGGCATGTAAGTACATAGTTCTGTATGAATGTGTAGTGCTATGAAAGGAATTTGTTTTAAACCATTGGTTACACCTGTCAGACATGTGAGCAGGCTATATTTATTCTATTCCTATGTTTTGGTAGTATTTGTTGACAGTAGCATTGGTGCATCATTGTAATGCTTCACTCTTGGAGAGGCTGACCTCATAGAATGTTTTGTTAGAGACAGTTTTTCTTCTGTTTGCATGTAATAAAGACCAAATAACCTCTGTGTATTTGTAGCAAAGGAATGAGTTCCTTTTTCAGGCAAACTTACCGTAAGTGAGGGTAAGGGATGAACTGTTATGATAAGACCACATTTCCTATTTACTTTCTTCTAAACTTGAAATCATTGTACTAAAAGGAGAAAAAAAATTTTAGTCCTTCTGTTACAAAATAAGACTTAATGTTTTGCAGAGTCCACATATGACATTACTGTATTTCACAGTGCATTTTGATTCATGGGTTTTTTGGTGATGTTTGGGACATATACTATGCCACTTGAAAATATCTAGCCATATGAATTAGGAGGGTAATGTCACGAACCAGGCAAGCTTTTATGAGAAAGGAGATCTCTAAGAAACAGTCCAGATGCTGTACTAATGATGATTTTAATATACAAACTTGTAAATTATTATGGAAGATATGCCTCAAAGTGGTACTGGTGGTACACAGGAGGCTGTTTTCGGAAAAAGTAAGACTGGAACCTCTTTCTGTGACGTTGGGTCCTACTGAACAGTTGGTTGTTACCTGTTAGCCATGTTGTGTTTGGGCACTGATAGCACTTGCCTTGCTGCAAATGGTCTAACTATGAAAGACCGCCCAGCCGAAGACAAGTGTTACATACCATTCATTGCAAAGATGTATTCAAATATGTCACACGATATATGGGACATTTTAGTTGTTAGGCAAAGGATATTTTATTTGATTAAATACTTACACCTTGATTTCTGGCAAAAAAAATGAAGCATTTTGGTATATAGGCAAATTTTAAGATGTCCAAGTAGTTGGTTCTCTGACAGGAAGTTTTTTCTGGTGAACTGCAAGCTTATCCCCAACTACGTGTCTCTCAAGAGTAGTGAAATCAGATGCGTTATTTGGAGGTTGATTATTAATTCCCTTCATCCACCTCTCCATTCTATTCCTGTCTCTCACTTAAAAGCTATCTGTGAGTGGTAAAATTAAATTTTTTTTTAAAGGAGGCAGAGCCTGTGCACTTGTCTGACTTGTCTTTCTTTTGCAATTTTTGTACTAAATCCATGCAAACCTTTACAGTCTTAATATCTCTTGGTTGCGTTTGTACCCTTTGAGGGAAAGCAGACTATTTGCACCAGAAAGCCAAGCAGATTATTTTTCAACTGTCTTTCTCGGATATCTGTTCATTAGTCCAGTGTAGAAAGAAATCGCTTGCATGAGAAATTCAGTAAATTGCTGCTGCTTTTTTGCATGTTGCAGGCTTTGGGATTTTGGGGGATTTTTTTGCCTTTAGTTTACAGGCATGGCAGTGTTCACTGTACTGGCTGAGAGAGAGGCTCTGGTTCTGAGTCACCTTGTCATGTGGGTGTGGTTGTATCTTCTTAAAAGTTTCCCAGTGTTCATGCTTAATTGCTGTTTGTTCAAAGCTGCCAACAAAACATGAGTCAATGCACCTTTATCTTCTGCCTGTATTCTTCCTTGGTCTTCCATTTGTTTCAGTTCTTGGAGTGAAGTTAGAATCATAGAATCATTTAGGTTGGAAAAGACCTTTTTAGACAATCCAGTCCAACCATTAACCCAGCATTGCCAAGTCCACCACTAAACCATGTCCTTAAATGCACTACTACACATCTTTTAAATGTGTCCAGGGATGGTGATTCTACCACTCCTCTGGGCAGCCTGTTCCAACAACTGACAACCCTTTCAGTGAATAATTTTTTTCCTAGTATCCAGTCTAAGCCTCCCCTGGTGCAACTTGTGGCCCTTTCCTCTTGTCCATTTACTTGTTACATGTGAGAAGAGACCAACCCCTACTTCGCTACAACCTCCTTTCAGGTAGTTTTAGAGAGAGGAAAAGTCATTCCAGAGTCTCTGTTTCTCCAGGCTAAGCAGTCCCAGCCATCTCAGCTGTTCATCATGATTTGTGTGCCAGACCCTTCACCAATTCTTTCTTGGCCACCTGGGCACACTGCTGGCTCAGGTTCAGCTGCTGTGGACCAGCACCTCTAGGTCCTTTTCCAGTCACGCTTTCCCCAGCCTGTAGCACTGCAGGAGTTTGTTGTGAGCCAAGATCAGAAGCCAGCACTTGGCCTTACTGAACCTCATACAATTGGCCTTGGCCCATTGATCCAGCCTATCGTGTCCAGATCCCTCTGTAGAGCCTTCCTACTCTTCAGCAGATCAACACTCCCACCCAGCTTCTTGTCATCTGCAAATTAGCTGAGGGAGTACCCAGTCCCCTTATCCAGATCACTGATATTAAGATATTAAACAGAATTCACCCCAGTACTGAGCCCTGGGAAACTCACTTGTGACCAGCCACAAGCTGAGGGCTCACTGAACAGCACAAATACAAGGCATACAATATATCAAATATTCAGCTATAGACATTAATAGAACTAAAGCACCTTGTTTGTTTCTTGGGACTGGGTATCTGCAATGAAACTGTACCAACTTGTGCAAGTTTACATCAGGTTGGAATGTGTCTTTTAAGCACAATAGAGTGATGGATTATTTTAATACCTTTTTGTATCAATCATATTTATACATTATGATCCTTACATGATTAAAGGGTTGGCTGCATAAAGTGTTCCTGTTCATGTGTGTTTTGTACTGCTCCACATTGCACTGCTCAGAGATCAGTAAATTTAAATTGAAGAGATACTTTGACATCCTTATGCAGAGATTAGCAGTATGATTCTTCGTTTCCAGTAAGATTTTCTTGAAAAAGCTGTGAAAAACTACTCTTGCTGTCCCTATCAAGAATTCTGAAAGTTATGTCATACGAAACAGATGTATTAGCAGACACAAACCCTACAGAAGTAGATTTCTAAGGAGTTGTCAGGTTTTTCCATGTATTAGTAAAAAACGTAAGTTTAGAATTTCTTACTGAATAGATTTGGTATCAAATCCAAGTCTAGGTTAGTGGAGATCTTTAAGTTGTCAATTGGTTCTGCATTTTAAAACTATTCTAAAAAATGACAGAATGACCTTAAGCCTTGATATTTCATGAGTTGCCTTCAGATAAAACAGTCAAATTTTTAATTGTTCATCACACTGGTTTGTTTTGTTTTTTTTTCTTTGCCTGTTCAAACAAAATATGTGTTGCTGGTGGTTCTTGCACAGGCACAGAAGTTTGTCAGTATGCCAGCTTGTAGTTGGCAATTTCAATGGTAAAGAA
>VWZD01008622.1:370235-421940 GCA_013396695.1 Sakesphorus luctuosus
ACAATTATGTCTTTTCTAAAGTAAGCATATTATTTGTTGTTTACTGTTCAGAAATGTTCTGGAGTTTTTATGTTGTGCTTTTCTCCTGCCACCTTCTCTACTTCTAGATGGCTAATTTACGAAGAACCTGGTTTCCAGGGAGTCCCTCTAATGTTGGAGCCTGGTGAATATCCTAATTTAGCATTCTGGGAGAAGAAGGAGGCCTACATTAGGTCCATGAGGCCCTTGAAAATGGTAAAATGCTGTTATTACTTGCAAGTCAAATGACCTGTGTTTATGTGTTAGAAATAATTCATTAAGGTGGCTAGATATTTCAAGATTTACAAAAACGTAACTCTTAAAAAAACCCCAGAATCTTTAGTCTATAAAATTCTTGAACTTTCAGCATTTGATTGCATCCATTTCTGCCATCAGTCTGCCTTCTTATTTTTGCTTGTGCTCTTCAAGGAAGATTTCATCTTAGTACTGCCTTTTTGTAAAGAATTGATGACTCTTAGAGATACCTCTAAGTTGTCTAAGTATTTTTTTCCTTTTTTTTTTCCTTTACAGGGTGGTCGCAAGGTTGAATTCAGTGGAGAGCCAAAGGTAAAAGTCAGTATTTATTTGAGTATTCCAAGCTATTTTACAACACTTGAACTGCGCAAACTACATATGGGTAGATAAGCATGTCCAGATTGTGCACCAACTATTGATGGCTTAGTGGCTAGTCCTTTTGTATGTAACCACACCATGGAATTGCAATTTCTGTCAGGTTTATGTATCCATCACATACATATATGACAGTATTAACAACTATCTAGGTAATGAAGATTGGTAATGAATATTCCAGCTCCTGTGTTGCATCCCTAAAGGAAAGACCTCTTGTGGAGAATAGAGAGATCCCACTAGTTGGTTTCATCATCTTGCTTTTGCCCTATGTTCCCATGCAAAAGCAACTGACTATTGTCAGAATTTATCATGCTCTCTGCAACTTTTCTTTTACTTAATTTCCACTATAGGTAATTGTTTATGAGAAGCCTTTCTTTGAAGGGAAACATGTGGAAATAGAGTCAGAGATCTTTATGCTTGATGACAAGGAATCAGAAGAAAAAACAAGACTTCCACTTACATCAGTGGGATCCATGAAAGTACTGGGAGGAGTGTAAGTCTGGAAAAATGGTATTTCCCTTTCTGCTGAAGTGTAACAACATAGGCTGGAAATTGCAATGGACAAATTCCGCATCTGTTTATTTTATCAGTTTTCCTAGTTTTTGGGCTGAAGTATATACCTGATTTAAATTTGAAAACGTTCACAGTGAAAGAAAAATATCACACATCTGTGTCTGCTGCATAAAAGCATGGAGTGGCAGTCATCCGTTTTCACATGCAGCCTCTGTTGTTGTTGTGTAGCTGGGTCGCTTATGAGAAGCCTGGGTTTGAAGGCCATCAGTACTTGCTGGAGGAAGGAGCGTATCGGGATTGGACAGACTGGGGTGGCTACGATGAGGAGTTGCAGTCCCTGCGACCAATTGTTGGCGTAAGTTCCAAGAACATGTTGTAGGCATTTCCTGCGTGCTCTGAGACGTTGTGGCATTTTCCTTATGGTGCTTCTCTTTGTTTTAACAGGACTTCACAAGCTCCCACATGATAATGTACAGTGAAAAAGACTTTGGATCAAAGGGTTCCAATATTAATGTGTTAGGAATTATTTCCAATTTGAAAGAGACTGGATATGGGCTGAGGACACAGTCTATCAATGTGCTCAGTGGCGTGTAAGTGATATTTTTAATTGCTGTTTAATTTTTTATATGCTATTCTTTTCAGAATTTGATAGTATTTGCAGATATTTTTCAACACTCTGACTTCTAATGTCTCTGTGGAGTCTCCAGATAAAATTTTCTACCCCGACTCCAGAATGTGCAGAGTTTTTTTGTGTGTGTGTACAGTAAATCAACAATAAATCGTCTTTCTTCTCATGATAAGCTAAGATGGTTCCAGGGAACATTGACTTACTGATAGACAAATTAGGAAAGTATGAGATGACGTATCATAGAATCAGCTAGGTTGGAAAATACCTCTGATACCATCAAGTCCAACCGTTGATCCACTACCACCATGGTTACTAGACCATGGCACTAAGTGCCACATCCAGTCTTATCTTAAAAACCTTCAAGGATGGAGAATTCACCATTTCCCTGGGCAGCCCATTCCAAAGTCTGATCATCCTCTCTGTAAAGAATTTCTTCCTAACATCCAATCTCAACCTCCCCTGGCAGAGTTTAAGCCCATGCCCTCTTGTCATACTGATAGTTGCCTGGGAGAAGAGACCAATCCCCACCTGGCTACAACATCCTTTCAGGTAGTTGTAGAGAGGAAGAAAAATAGCTTTTTCTTTTGGCTATATTTGTTTTAAGCATTTCAGCAGGAAAATTGTTATGGAAGTAATTTTTGGTTTCAAAACTAATTTTCAGGCTTCTTGCTTTTAACCACAGGCAGATTCCTTGCTCTTTCTCTCACTTGTGTGTAAAATGGATATAACTCTTTCCATGCTCACTTATACATTCTGATATTAAGGAGAGTAACTGTTCGGAAAACTAGTGTTGCTTTTGCAGTGAATCCTATAGGTTAACAGCGGTATAGTGGCATTGCATTGTTTTTTTATCGTTTGCTTGGGGTTTTCTTTAACACAGTAGTTCCCCAAATTTTGTATTAGCCATGGCCATTAACAAATCCAGCTCTTTGTGCCACATTGCTATCATATGCCGTTGATAAGGTGATAGACTTTGCTGTTGGATTTGTGTAGTACATCAATTGCAGATTGAGTTCTGCAGCCTTGCAGACTGTATCACAGTATTTTGGAAATATAGACAAGTACTAGCAATCATGGCTGCAAATATACAAAATAAACTGAAGTAGTAGAATTGACAGAGTATGAGATGTACAATCTATCTCCCTGCCCAGTATACATGCAGGTGACTTGCTGAGAGCTCTACTTACCCAGCCACACCCTAAACCTTTCTGTGTGTTATCTGTGCAATAACTCTGCGAGTTTTGTCTGGATAAAGGTTGCAGAATCAAGCTTGGTGCATTCCAGAGGAATGCTTTTAATTTGTATATGAATATGATGTGACAGCAGGTTTTTTTCTGCCTGGTGACCTTTGAAGCCGCTGTGGTCTTTTGTCTTCTGTAATACGTAAGGGAGACTAATGGGAAGCAGTCACCTCAGAAGGCTGGGAAACAAATTGTGGGTTACCTATCATGCCCTTCGTGTAGTTGTTCTAGTAAATGTGTCTGTTGCAGCTGAGATAGAAATCATACTTGAGTTTGAGTATTCTAGTAATTAAGAGTGACTCTAATACTCTGATGGCAAAGGTGGCTAGGAGTTATTATGAACAAAACTTGTCCCATGACTCTGCAACTGCTCCTGTAATCTCTCCTTGTAGTCTTTAAAAGATGTAATTTGTAGCAATAAGCTTTTCAAAAATTTAAATGCATTGTTCACAACAGGTGGTTAGCACTCAGCTCTTAGGAGCCTTGTAGGACCCTTTTCTTTCCAGAGAGGTTGGGAGTATTTGGAGGTTTTGTGGTGATGTTCTTACCAAGTGTTAATGTGTCAGAAAGCTTGAATGGTTCATGTTAAGCCAGGTTTGGTAATACAGTGCTTTATGTATTAACCATCTGTTCAGGTAAAAGATTTTTTTATATCCTTCCTTCCAAGAAATCTGTCATAGAGCAGTGAATAATCTATTGAGCAATTTCCTGAGCTGTTAAGACTGTAATGCAGATGATGACATAGTGAACTGTGACAGATTCAGGAAAAGCCTGTCATAATATTTCAAAGTAACCTTCCAAGTATCATATTGAAAATACTTCATTAAAATAAAAAGTCAAAAATGTAAGAAGCTCTGAACCGTTCATTGCAATTTTTTAACTACAGATATCTGGGGGTAAGCAGTTAAAGCAAATGATCTGTATTTCCCACGTAATTAATCTGATTGCTCTGTAATTTAGAGGGTATATCAAAGAAAAGAAAGCCTGACACTGCAGTGCACAGATACTGCTGAACAAATTCTGAGCTCAATTGCAGCTCTAAACAGTATGCTGAAGACAGCCCAGCTCTGCATTTGGGGAGTGAATATTCCATTTTGGGGTAATTGAGCCCTAGCTGCATTAAAATTTTCAGCTATTCTGTTTCTAAAGTATGTTTCGAAGCAGCATTTTAATGTCTTTGCTAAATCCATTGTAAAGACAGCCTGAAAAACATATCCTAAGGTGATGAGTATTGACTTCTTTAAAAATGAAAATGTTTTGCTCTTGATCATTTTTCAGAGACTGGCCAAACATAAAATCCAAACATTACTTTTGCACCGTTAGGGCGGGAGAAAGTAATCCAGGCTGCTTGCAAATAGGAGAGGCCTTTCTTTTAAGTAGGGTTTGTTCTTTACTTCTAAATTGGCAGAATGTGAAGTGGTGGAAAATGGAAGTATTTACTAGCAACAGGTAACACCCTTTACAAGTTCAAGCAAGTACTAAAACCAACTGTTGTGCTATTTTCATTTCCCCTCTGCTTAAAAATTCTTCAAGCTTATATTTAACAGTGATCAAAATCACAGGAACTGCATGTTTGAAATGTGCCTTTTCTTTATCCATAAACACACCAAACTTGTGCCAGAACTCCTGAAGAAACCTCTGTCTTTTAGTTGATTCTTCTAGAACTTACTGGAAGAATTTTTCCGGATTTTTTTTTCATGGAGGCATTTGTTTACTGTGATTGTGTAATCAGCCTGGTTTTCCCTGAGTTATCAAGTAATTAGTCCACTGTGTAGATTTGGCTGCTTCTAATGTACCTATGGATAGTGATATTAAGGAAACAATTAGGTGTTGAGTAGTTCATACACCAGAAGAAACCAGAAAATAGTAAATTTAATCTAGATTTAGTCAGGAAGGTAACATGGGTGAAACTAAAGAGCCATAAAGTACAAGAACAAACCTCCCCTGGGGGCTGAAAAGGGCAAGAGACCTTTAAACAAAGCTTCCACTTCTCCCTATCTCTGAACTTATGTTTGGCAAAAACCTTACAAAGAGTCACAAAATGAAAGTTTGCAGGTCTCTGGGATACTAGGAATCACAGTCACAAAGGGGCATGATGAACCTGTTTCCTCTCTTTCCTATAAACAAAATTTTATTACCTCATCCTCTCTGTTAATCATGCTACTAATCTCCAAGTGCAGGTTAACTTTCTGGCCCCCCAACCTGTTAAAGTTAGACAAGATGAATACTGGGCTAGGCATGGGCAAAGCTGATTTTTAGTGAATTACCTGTGTCTGGATTATATTCTTGGCTGTTCTTCCAGACCCTGTTTGGAGCTGCACTTCTTGACGTCATACGTAGAGAGATTTGGAGCAACATGCTGTGTGTGTAATAGTACTAACAGTAAATAAACGAAGCTTTACACTGCATCTTTGGTTTCAAGGGTAGGGATGGTGCAGAGGAGTGAAGGTCTCCAGCACCATCCTGCCAGAAACGTGGAATGAAGCTGTTGCTCAGCCTCACTAATGCAATCTGTAGGGCTGGGGGTTATAAAATCTGTTGTGTTAGGAGAACTCGCTCCCTGTGGGGCAGGGCGGCTGTTGCCATACTACAGAGCAGTACTTTAGTTTTTGTTGTGCCTGGCAGCTGGAATGTTGCTCGCTTGCTCAGATATGGAGGCAGTGTCTTGCTCTCCAGGCCTTTCTGTTAAGTCAGAAGTTGAATTAAGGCAGTGCTCCTTCCTAGGAATACTCTTGAGGTCTGACAGGTTTAGCTGGAACTGAATTCAACTGCCTGTCCTTGATGTTGTTATTACTACTTTCAGCAGCTTGTATATGGGCTTCTGAATCAAGTGGAAAAGCATAAGTATTTCACCATTAAGCCCTGGCTCTAGAAACATTGTAACTGCATAGGCTGACTTAATGGAAGAGTGGTACTTAGTGATTTAAATCCCTATTATTTAAATGTAAACATGTACAGGTCAGATTTGTTGATTACTTTGCATTCAAGCTTCTTTTTAGATAGGGAAAACTAAACTGCTATCAAGAGATTTTCAGGAGGCATCTGGTATGTTTTATGATTCACTTAATATCAGAAACACTTGCTTTCATAGATGTCAATCAAGTTAAACTGTAATGCACTATAGTTGTACCCTGGCATCTGTGCATTGAAAAATCTAATGAGTGTCTGCTAAATAAATTATTTAAGGAAACCTCATTTTCACTGCTTTTGGTAGATGTGGTATACAGGTATAGACACACCTGAGACATTTGAACTGTCTGCTCAATTTATTGTACATACCAATGTCTTTTTGATTAATTACTTTGAGGTGATTTTGAAATGGGCCTTGAAATATGCCGTAAGTAATTAGTGCGTAACAAGTTTAGAATAATTGATTATATCTGAGGCAAACCAAGAGATGTGAATAGTGATATATGTGAATCATTATTTGAGTATTTGCCATGGACGAGAACTACAAAGTTCATACTCTTGGCACATACATGTTGGTGCAGCTTTATTTCAGTTTGAGGTTATCCCACTTCTTACATCTGCAGAGATTTTGGCATTTGTACTTAGAATAAGTTTGCAGCTTAGTGGAATCCATTTGCTCAACACTCATAGATCATTTTATGGTGAATTAATATGTTGAGAGTTATTTTCCACTGCGACTTATAAGTTCTGTATCATTTTACTGCTTTATGATGTGACTTTTTGGTTAAGTGTTGAAACTTAGTAAGTTTCTGAAGCCACTGAAATCGGATTTTGGCATAACCCAGCATATGCTCGTTATGCACCACATGGGTTATAATTCAAAGCTGGGTGATTATGTGTAGATGATTTTCTTGTAGAATCAGGAACCAGCAAGGTGTCCTGATCCCTACATAAATATAATCAATGAAATTCAGCTGCTACTGTGACCTGTTCTAATATGAGCACTCAAAAAATAACCCATCAGAAAGGAGAGTCAAAGTGTAATTATAGGAAGGTTTGGGAAATCTAGCAGTGAAGGGCAAGATAAGTTATGCAGGTAATCACAAAATCAAAGGTAATACTGATTGAGGGAGTGCTCAGGCTGGGTGTTCGGTATGGAACCAGGGTTAGAAAAATGTCATAGTAGAAGGTCTTACTGAATGTAGTAGACTATAGCAAGGGTAACTAGTAGCAGATACTTGTAACTGGACCTAAAGCACTGCAGGGGTAATTGAACATTGGAGAGAAATCCGTAGTGATTTGGTTGCTTTGCAAGTGTGTATCATCTCAAAAGTTCAATGTCTTTCAAAAAAGGCATGTTCTGACTGGGGCAGAAGTTACGGGATTGATGCAGAACTCTGAGTTTGTGGCCTATGTCAGGCATGAGATCTGACTAAGTAGTTATAATAATGTCTTTGAATTTAAATACATTATTCTGGTCAAATTCATGATAGTTTTGATGCTTAACTTTCAAGCATGTTCTTTCTGCTGATTTCTTTGATGCCTAGCAGGGAACAGCCTGCTCTCATTGGCATGTATGTCTCTTTGTCTATTGTTGCAGTTGAGCTTTCTGTTGGGGCATCTTCTGTTTTCTGTCTTTTTTTTTTAAGAAGAATTTGATCTAGATAAAATAGTAGAATTCTAAAACATCTCAAAATACTCTTACTTGAGATACCTTTTAGGATATTTAGCAGATGATGTATTTGAACTTGTGGTCTGCTTTAGCTAATTTATTCTCATTTGTATTGACAGAATGGAAGTAAAATTTGCACGGGGTTTGCAATATCAGATATCCTGGTTTAGGGTTTTAATAACATCACAATTTGGCACTTCAGACATTTTTTATTTGTTCTTATATTAAGACAATAGTGAATATACATGTCCTTATTTTGGACAAGTGTGACTTCTACCCATCACTCTCCTCTTTTTTCTCTTTTAGATGGGTGGCTTATGAGAATCCTGAGTTTACAGGGGAGCAGTATATACTGGCTAAAGGACTGTATCCCAGCATTGAGGCATGGGGGGGAAAGAATTGCAAAATATCTTCAGTTCAACCCATCATCATGGTAAGGACCTAATTTTATACTTGTTTTGCAAGTTTCTCTGAAGTATTTGGAACTATACTTTTTCTATCAAATTCAGTTTGTTTACATTCTTTAGACAATAATTAATAGTAAACTTTCATATGTTACTTTATCACTGCTGAAAATATTTTTCCATTTTTTTCCCTCAAAACTTTTGCAGGATTTTGTTGGAAGTGGAAGGGGTAAAGTCAAGGTAAGATACTTGTCTAAGTGCATGAGATTTGCTGTATAGTGTCTGTAACGTGTAAAGAAAGAAATGGCTTTTTGTCCAGTATAGCACCCATGTATTTGCATAGATAGCTACTAGTCAGACAGAGAGTGAGAACTGCAGGTGAAGGAAGGGTGCTTTCCAAACCTCTTGAGTAAGGCATTAAGAACCAAGGAAGGTGGGATTTAATACACAATTGCCATCAGAACTTCCTTAGGGCACTGGCAATGTCTTGGTTCAGCCCTTGAGCTCTTTTGGGATATCAGTTGTTGTTTTGATGAGCTGGAGCCTGCAGCCCTTTGTGCAGAGGTGCAGGTACCTGGAGTCTGTTGCTGAGGTGAGGGTTCTCTACTAGGTAGATGTTGCTGTTCATGGTACAGTTGTGACTTAATTCCTTTTGGACCTGTTTCTTTGGTTAACAGTTCTGCTAATGGTGGCTGCAGTTCAAGGGAGTCTTGTTCACTCACAAATACTGCTGAGCTGTGCTTAAAAGTTAGTGCCATCTTTGTCAATAACTTAAGGAAATGGCAGGGAGAACTTGTCTGTTCAGTGAGTTAACATATTTCTACATTGGACTGTCTCCTATGTGAGAGTAGTAATATGTAGTTTTGACTGTGAGGCTGATCCTTTCTTAATTCTGAACCTTTTCAGGTTTGTCCCCGTACTAAGTTATTTTATTTTCATTTCAGTCAAAATGTGGAGTGTTATCATGGAACTGAAAACCAGGGAGAAATGTATTAGCTGACTTGTTTTGCAGTCTTGATTAGTAGCGTGCCTCACTGGAATTTTCTGTATAGGGATAATATATAAAATATGGGGAATAAAACTCTCAAGGCTGCTTATTTTCAACTATGTGCATGAAAAATTATTTGCATCTGTATATTATGTGCCTGTTAAGACCCTATCCTAAGGAAGCAAAGAAGTAATGGCTTGCAGTCAGTATTTTGCACCCATCATCAGCTTGTTCTTCTTTGGAGAACGCTGTACATGCCCACACTCGTATCTCTATTAAGAATGAATAAAGCTGGTAGGCATGTGATAATGTGAATGACTTCTGTGTGATCATGGTTAATTATCCTCTAACAAAATTAGCAAGTTTGCTGCTTAGAATTTTTTTTTTTTTAACAAGGACAAAAGACTGGGTGACGTATCCTCTCTTATCCTCTGAGCAAAGAAAGAATCAACCTGACTGTATCCATAGCAGTTAACAGGCACATAAAGCCCATCTACTCTGGGAATATATACCATGCCTGCTGGCATGCTGTCTGAGTACTTTGCCAAGATTATGCACCACTTATGTTCTGAGAGGCAGAGAGTTTTCATTTACTGGGAAGAGTATGTATTTTGGAGATTATTTGGATTGACAATATAAAAGTAAACTTTTTATGGCCACCAACTGAATGTGTGCCTATCCTGGCCATTCTATGGGAATTTAAAAGTCTTTTCTAGCAGATACACCAAGGAGCTAGCTTCATTAGTGTTGTTATAATTGTTTTGTTTGTTGCTGAGTGATTGACAGCCAGAAGTAATTTTTAGAATTGTTACCTTGCTGTCTTCAACATGGATTGCAACACTAAAGAGGTAACAAAAATATATGTAACTGAGGAAGTCTGGGTGTTTTAAGTATGTTTTAGTCTAATTATAGAAGTAGTGGTAGAGACATTACTGAAGACAGAAGAATGAATTGTTTTTAAATATGTTTATAACTTTTTAAAGGTCCAGTTATTTTCAGAGCCTGAATTCAAGGGTAACTGCCAAATATTTGAAAAAAACACAAGATGTATTGATTCATTTGCTGTGAAGTCTTCAAAAATTTTAGATGGCAGGTAAGTTATATTGAATGAATACTACAAAATCGCGAAGATAGTATAAGTTCTAGAAAAGCAACCAGCTTTCTAACACTGAAGTGGTTTCATTATATGGGGAGTTACAGAGAGCCATGCTTTGGAGTTTGCACATCAATCTTTCAGGACTAGACATTGTAAATAATATTCCAGCCTTTTACTTGCACAGATGTCTTAACAGGCACTTTCTTCTCCTTCTTCTGGCAGCTGCATAGTGTATGACCAAGAAGAATTCTCTGGTAACCAGTATGTGTTAGAAGAAGGAATCTATCCTGATCTGATGGCAATGGGTTGTTCACCCCAGGCAGTTCTAAAATCTTTACGGATTATAAATATTGTAAGTAATAAAGCTATAAGAAATATTGTAAAGTAAAGGTGAATACAGTGATGATTCTGACATCTGCATTTTTCTGGGGCACGCAGACAACAGAGGAGGGTTGGGGTTTTTTGCTGGTTTTGTTGGGAATTTTTTTCACGTGCAGTAGCAGTTAAATGTCCTAGCTGCAGTCAGTCAGGTTGGTTTTGTCCTCTGTGCTGTTTTGTAAAGAAGATGTCACAGAAGCAGCTGCCTGAGATCCTTGTTCTTAATAATGGCTTATAAAAGAACTCTTGTAAAGAGTCAAATATGTGTCAGAAAGACTCTATTTCCCAGGAGGAGAGACCACTTGGGGTGGGTTGAGAAAGTGGTAGAACGGTGTGAAGAAGTATCTGTACTGTGAACCTTTGTTTTGATGCCTATTGAAAAAGCAAAAGTAACTAAGCAACTTTGCATGAAATACATGTAATTATAAAACACTGTTGGTTTCATTAGGGAAATGCAATTTGAGATAAACATAAAATAATGCACACTTCTAGATAAAGTAAAGAAACACCTAATGCCATTTGGCAAAATTAGGCAGTGTTGTTGTGTGTGGCGGATACAAACTAAACTACATTTACATATTTTGTAACTCGTCAGTGGTGAGGAATGCATTTGCTCAAGCCTATAAGCAATCATTATGATGGATCATTATGGAATCTGCAAGTATCTTTTAAGATCAAAGCAATTACTAGCAAAATGTGGTTAAGATTCCAGGAACTTACGGCAATACAGAGATGGTACTCATTTTAAAAAAGGAGGAGTTCACTGTTGAATTTGGCAACTTTATTGCACTCCACTGTACTTTTGGTAACCTATCCGTGTAGTAGTTGACCGAGAAGAACTAAAATGTGTCATCCTCTTTTATGCCTCAAGTATTTTGATGTACCCTGTAAACAAATGTCTGCATCAAGTATGTCTGCCTTCTGAACTCTTTGGCTGTCTAGCAGACAGATCCCTTTAAAAACAATAGAATTGTTTCTAGCCAAGCTTGGTGGGTGATCGCCATGAAATAAAATAGGCTCTTCTGTACATGTCAGGAGTTCTTGCGTTTAAAATGCTTGTTTTAGGCTGGATGGATCAGCTTACTTTTGAAAGATTTATTATTTGTGACAGAGACTATTGTCTTAAAACAGCCTAATGCCAGTTTTGTGCCTCTTTTAAGTTCTCTCTACTTGTGAAACTTGTTCTAGTCCTACAGCTGATACAGTGGCACAGAGCTGCATCTGTCTGCGAATCATGTGCTGCTGCTTCCTTCTTCAGAGGCTTCCTAACTGCGGAGAAAAGGAAGATAGGTTGCTTTGCTCAGTGATGTATTAGCAAACCAGAATAGAAAGAATAAGTAGTTAGGCAGAAATGATCATATTGTTCATTTTTGATGATTTTCCAAAAGCTTGAAACTTACTCTTCTAGCTGCTGGTTTCACCTGTCAGACTTATTTTGGAACTGGTTTTATGGCATATCGATCTTAATTCCTCCCCACCATCTGTCCTTTCTGTAACTTTCCTCATGATTTTTCTGTGCCATTTCTAAATAAGAAGCACCTTTGCTATTTTAGGTCACATTACTATACTTATGTAAATAAACTCCCTTTTGCAGGGATCCATTTATAAGGGACCATTTGAAAAAAAAAAAGAAATTAAAGAGATATTTGATAAACTTGTAAGTTAAAAGGGGTTTTGTTTATAAACTCAAGGTTTTGAGAGGTTTTATGCCAATTGGGTTGTGCTTGGTTGTGCTTGCTTTGCATGCTCCACATGGTTGTGCTGCAGATAGAAAATAGCATTTTTCCTTCTTGAATTTGGTACGTGTTCTTTTTCTTGAATATACTATAAAAACAACTGTGAATGTGGTTTATGCTTGAACAATCATGCTGAAAATACTTCTTTTTAATAAGCAACTCTGTGGAATAACTAAATGTAGATATAGAGGAACACCAACTTCATACGGTGCAGTACGTGGGAAGTATTGAAAGAAAAATTCATGAGCTGAAATTGTACTTCTCTCTGTGGGGAATGCTTCATATAACAGTGTTGCTGCTGAATCTAAGGAATGCCCAGAGTGTAGGAGGTGGCAGAAGATGAGAGGATTTTCTTTTCTGTCTCTGTTTTCTTTGCAAGTAGATTATTTCTAAAGCATTATATATGACTGAAGGGCTGCTGCCTGCAGGTGCATGTCTCAGAGTGCAGGTGCCATTCTTGAAAAGGGCTGAGTGGTTAGAGACACTGGGACATCATCACAGAATCATAGAATCGATTGGGTTGGAAGAGACCTCCGAGATCATCAAGTCCAACCCTTGGTCCAACTCCAGTCCATTTACCAGATCATGGCACTCAGTGTCACGGCCAATCTCAGTTTAAAAACCTCCAGAGATGGGGAATCCACCACCTCTCTGGGCAGCCCATTCCAATGCCTGATTACTCTCTCTGGAAAGAATTTTTTTCTGATATCCAACTTATCATGGTGTGCCTGTTCCTGTTGGGCTCTTTACCTGTGGTGATGCGTGACAGTCTAACCGGTGTTAACCTTTCACACTCAGTGGTTGGGATGAACATAGCCTGCTTTTGGAGTAAGCTGAAAGGCCTCTCCTGGCATTTTCCACAGCCCAGCAGCATGTGTGCCATCAGAAAGCACAGCTCAGCTGCTGTGTGATAACCTCAACTGCTGTGCATGAGCGTCACCACTATCTGTGATACTGTCATCTAAGCCCTTAAACATCTAAGGAAGATTAAAGAGGAATTTAAGCCCTGTCTGGAAATTGGTAGAGGTGAGGTCTTGCCTAACAAAGTCACATGAAAGCATGCATATATGAGCTGCCACCTATGTATGGAGCCAGCTCTGCCTTGGAGGGCCTGTTTCCATGCCTGAGGCCAGATGGGAGTCTGTCGAGACTTTGCGTCATGTCAGGCGTTCCCAATCCAGCTGATGTGATTGAGTGTGCTGAACATACGCCAGAAGGAAGGAGCTCTTCTGGCTATGGCATTGCTTTTATACAGTTGTTGCTGGAAGACTTGTGAGAAAGGGAGTGGCAGTGTCATTTCTGCCTCTGAGTGTACACTGTAACACCAGGACACTCAGGCTTAACCCTGAGGGATCTCAAACTGTACCTCCCAGCTTCCACAGGAAGGACTTAATCGGGAGAGGTTATGTCCAGTCCAATACAGATACCTTGCCCCACAGAAAAGAGTCCTAGTTTTGTTATCCAGAAGACATTTAAATTGGATTCAGTGATGCAGGGAGCTTCCTGTGGGCAGAATCCCTTTGAAACTAGAAGCATTTGGCAGAGGGGGAGGAGAATCATCTCCCCACTGCAATTTGGAGGATTCAGATGTTACAGTTTTCACTTATCACAAATTTCACCTCAGAAGTACGAATCTTGAAGCTTTTGTCTAGTCAGAGACTGATGTTGCCATAACATACTGTCAAATTTAAAAATGAAAGAGGTAAGTGATAAGCAGTGCTGACAAGGCTGTTGTATTTGAAGGAGTAGAAATAAATATTATCATGTGTTCAGGTCTTAAGATGAAAGTTCCTTTAATGAGTTGGATTTAGTGCAGTGGAAGAGGGATGTGGCATTGATTAAAATGTATTTTAAAACATACTTAAAGATATTATGCAAGAATCAACCACAGAGATATTTGTGTGTCCCTTAAGATAAGGAATTTTTATGTTCCATGCAAGAAGATCCCGTGTGTGTTTTGCGTAAGAGGCTTTTATGACTTAAAATTTCTTTTAAGTAACTGATTGCAGAGCAAAACCATTCACAGTCTTTGGTCTTAAATAATCAAGAAGGAACCTCTGAAATAAAATGCTTGTGTAGAGGAATGATGTTCACAGTCACCATATGGAGTTCTAGCATCCTGTAAAAGTGCTCATCTTCCTTTTGCAGGAGCTGTCTGAGCCCTGCATAGCTCTTTTTGAAAAGATGGGTTTCCAAGGAAAGAAAATCGAATTCAGTACAGAAGTTTTAAATCTTCAGTTCCTGGGATACAGTCCTCGAATAGCTTCAGTTCAAGTCCTTGGCGGCATGTAAGTTTAAAATGATTTTTTGATTCTTTAGAATGATGTACTTATTCAACAGAAACATTACACGTGTTAGGAACCAAGGAATGCAAAATTAGAATATCATAATGTGTGTAGTGCATCAATGCGGTTTCTTCTTACAGAGCATTTTCCAGTTTCAACAGTGTTTTCACTGACTGGTGTCCTATGCTAAAGTTGAAATGAATTTGAATAAAACTCAAAAGGAAGCTGGTGTCTTTTCTCATCATATTATAAAAGTCAGCTTGTATAGCATCCTTAAAACCAACTTCCATGCTCTTGGTTTAGGTCTTAGTTACAAAAAAATCAATCAGTTTGTGATCTGTGTCATGTCATAAGTTCAAAATGCTTTAATGAGTCTTTACATTCATCCTTCAGGCTTGTTATGGACACAGTGTTACAATCAGATCATGATCTCTGGCCCCTTTTGGCATTAGTTATAGTTCCTTTTACTTCAGGAATTGGAAGAGACTCTTGGTTGTAAATCTGGCAGTGAAATTTGTTAGCTGTTTTTAAGCATCTGTGTTCTCTAAATGTACCCTTGAAGAAAAAAAAATAGTCTGTGATGAAGTTTAAAAACCCTTTTCAAGTATTTTTAAAACTACTATGCTATCTTCTAGGGTTCCAGCGGATCTGTTAAATTTCTCTTCTTGTTTTTCCCCTGTTGTTAATAACCTCTGCCTCTAAGATACTTGCCCCAAGTATATGCTTTGGGGTTTTTTCTAACTTGAAGAATGTGACCTTTTTTAATGATAGATCCATGTTACTGCTGCTTTGCACTTAAATGTATTGTTTTGAAGAGGTAACTTTCCAAGGAGTATGCTAGAGAGATGCTGTTGGAAAGCTTGAGACTGCCCTCAAGTGGATAGCTAATACCAGATCTGTAGAGCAAACCATTTCCCCATCTGGATAAGCTGGTCAAAGGGGTTTTTTAGCACATTGAACTGAACTTTGAAACAAAGGTTATAAGAAAAGATATATGTTCCATATTCTGAAGCCTCCTTAGATTTCACCATAACCACAATATAGTTGATTCTCACTTTCCATAACATGAAGTCAAACATTGAATTACTTCTTTGCCAGTAACATGGTTACCATGATTCCAGGTCATGGAGTCGTGAATTGTTTCCTGTCCAATGCGTATATGTGGTTTTTCTGGTGAATCACTGGGAACATTCAGAATATGATATGAAAATTCTCATTTCATTATAGCAGTGTGAGCTACTGAAGTGTGTCAAAATATAGGGTAACAGTTTCTTTACCCCTACTGCCTCCCTTATTGAAGGGGAGTTTCATCTTCTCATCCTTTGCTAAGAGACCTCCACTTACCATTCTCTGAATTTCTTATCTGGGATAGATATGTATTAGGCTGTGAAAAAACACCAATGTGAAAGTGAGTGTGCTTCTAGATGTAGATGTCTGCTGACAAATCAGAGGAAGGAGGTAAGGAAAATGTGCATACTGGGCGTTCATGTACTCAAAACCCCATGCTTGTTTGACACTCCCACCAAATCAGTGTGAGAAAACTCTGCAAATTGCACTGTATTGCAGCCTGCTTTGAAGCCGAGCTGTAATTCACTGTCATTGCCAATAGTAGAGAATCAGAAGTTGAATTCTGACAGATTACATTCAGTGTCTGATTGTCAGTGTGGCTGGATGTGTGCTAGGGAATGCTAAACAGTTTTTTTATATGCACTCTTGCTCTCTGTCTCTTCCCTGCTGCCCTTTCAGGTATTTTGAAAGAACAAAGGTGTTCTGAAATAAAACCTCAATCAAAACACCTGAGAGAACTTCACCCTGTTGCAGTTTCCAGTATTTGCCTATTGCAGTTTGCATCCATAGCAGTTCTTTCCCATGTGCAGCAGACCAGATTTAGATACATAAAACTTTGGGTTTGCACCTGCAGCAATCGAGCAAATACAGCACATGTAGCATATAGACCTGTGCTCCTTGAGGAGTCACAGTGCCTCCTGAAAATAGATGGTATTTAAAAGTGTGGTTTGCCCAAGAAAATGCTTTGTTTCATTCAGCTTGGAATTTTTAAATAATAGGACTTTAAAATTTGAACTCTGGTGTAGTCATCTTAATGTGGTCAATCTAAATCAGGTCATGATTTTATTGGTTTTTAAGGCCTCTTACAAAGAAGGTCATTGACTTTCGAAAGCTAAACCCTACTACTTTGTGGGACAGATTTTTCTTAAACCTGTTTATTGATTTGAAAGATTTGGCAGTAAAAATATTCTTTTTTTTTTCCTCATAGATGGGTAATTTATGAACATAGTAATTACAGGGGGCGTCAAATGTTATTAACACCGAATGAAATTCCAGACTGGTATAAAGCAAGTGGCTATTGTCAGATAGGTTCTCTGAGACCTTTACTGCAGGTAAGTAGGCTTTGACATGAGCTTATCAAGTACTAATCTGTATTTTGTAATGGTGGGGTTGGGGAGATTCTATACAGTTGAAGCAGTGTTACAGCCTTGATGCATGTCACAAGCTTCAGTAATGGCAATTGTGTAAAGAAATCACCCTACAGTTTCACTTATAATCAAAGCTATTTGATTATGCTACATGGCTTTGCAGTTATACTGCTTAAACTGTTCATTAAGCATACTTTAAACCAAAGTAGAGAAGACAGCATATAAGGATTAATTAAGGATTAACAAATAATGGCTATAACTACTGTATATGAATTATTTTGTTTCATAACTAGCACCCAAGTTGTTACTGGCATATTGTCTGTACTATCTGCATTATTTTTTGAACAAGAAAATTGGTAAAAAAAAAGGTACTTCAATTAGTAGTGATTTTGTGTTGATTTAGGAGTGAATGTCCCTCCCTGCTTATTATTTGGCAGAATAATTTGCAAATCTAATGCAGAATTTATTCTTGTGGTACCCTTTTCATTTTGTTCTCTAAATAAGGACCATGTGATTTTGTCAATGGTGTGGCAGTCCTGAGAGTTTTAACATCTGAGGTTCTTGCTGAGCCATGTTTTATTGAGGAAACAACTTTTTCTAATTCACAGATCCCTTGTACCTGCAACCAACTATATTTGCTTGCTGTCATTGTGTTATCTTTGTATAGCCTTCAGTAGAGTTAGGAATAATGCACTTTGACTGCCCTGCTGAGAGCTTGTCTAAACAGAAATGTAAATTAACATGCCACAGCATGAATGTGCAGTGCAGTACTTGCTGCCAGTGAAATAAGCAGCTTTGCACAAGTGCACCCTTAATGAAAGCTAAGAGCATCTGTACAAGGAGGTAGCAGAGAGAAGTTAGTGCTGCTCTGAATTAAAAATTCTTAGCTTTCCACTGTGTGCTGATGTTAGTGCATGGGAAGGCTTAGAACTTTCCATGCAGAATAGTGAGTTTACAAAGTGTCTCTTGTCCAAGATGTTCTTGGGCTTTCTAATTAAATTCTCTCAAATAAAAAAGTTAATCTTTATGAGAGAAAGAGGGAGGCACTGACAGTAATTGCTCTGAAGTTAATCAAGAGCAGGATGTGTTCTCTGTGGTTAAAGAGTTCTTTTGTTTTCTGCAGAAACGTGTGTACTTCAGGCTTCGAAACAAGGAAACAGGAAAGTTCATGTCAGCTGATGGAAACTTAGATAATCTGAATCTTCTCAGAATACAGGTTACAGAAGATACAGACTCAGATGATCAAATCTGGGTTTATCAGGATGGATTCATAAGGTGCCGGGTAAGGTTCAAGCTGAATGTGCATTTTCTCTTTCCCTCTCTAATAGTAGGGCTTTCTGAAGTTAATGCCTACTGCATGATCTTATTTTGTAGGCATACTCTGTTTCAGCTGTAATATAATCTTGCTGAAGGGAGTTGTTTTTAGTGGGGTTTTGGTTTGTTTTAGTTCAACTCTGGCTTTTTCTGGTGACACTAACTAGTTGTATGATTTTTATATATATATATATAAAATTGAAATTTTAAGAGATTATAGTTATGATTGTCTTCTAAAGAATAGTAGCCTCAGAAATACAATCAACACCAGAAGATCATTGTATTGTACTTCATGAGCTCCTTCCATTTTCATGCCCCTCTGTCTCCTCAGTGAAAATATCACAAAAATGTCAAAGCAGGAGAGACCTTTTAAAATACAGACCCTTCCTGGTAATGTTTTGAACTATGCATACCTTGTGGTAGGTCAATTAGTGTAATGTAGGTTATATCCTCTTCTGCATTCAGGCAGGCTTAAAGATAAAATCCTACTCTTTGGGATTTGGGTGGTTTTTGTTTGGTTGGGTTGGGTTGGGTTTCTGTGGGAGTTTTTTTGTTTTTGTTTTTTTTTGTTTGTTTTCTGGAAATCCCTGTATTTGTCAAATTCATCCCTCTTCCTTTCCTTTGTACAAGTTTCCAAATGAAGCCTTACTTTTCTCACAGTCCATAAAACTAATCATGTGTAAATTGTCATTGAGGTGAGCAGAAGTATGTGCAGTTCATATAATGTTTAAGCATGAAAAGTCTTAGGTAGGGATGCCAGCCAAAAGAAAATTAAGTTACTTTAATGCTGTTAAATAGCTGGACTGCAAAGAATCATGTGAACATTTTCTATAGGATTGTATAACTTCAAAGGATCCATTTGTAACTATGTCATCTACGCTGGAGGGAAGAATCTTGCTGTTAATAAGCTAAGGCATTGTTTGGACATGTTTACAGGACATATGCAGTTGTAAAAGGGATTTATGCAGACAGCAAAATGATGCAAAGTAAGCTAAAAGCTTTAATATCACATACAAAAGACTTCTCTTTTGATGGTGCTTCTCAAACATGTCACTGAAAGTATTCATATTGAGACAGTGTGGTATTATATGGCTTTAGATAAATGCTCCTGGTTTTTGTCTGAAATCTTGCAGAGCTCTGCCATCTTTCTGTTGGATCTACTTTGCACAAAACAAAAACTGGTTTTCACCACACAGTAAAAAGAAAATTGAGCTCATGGGTGGGTAGGTACAGGCATGTAGGCAGACACAGGTGACTGAAGAACTTGCACCTTTCTTCCTGTAAGCTTGGGTCATCTCACAGACTGAGTCACAGTAGTTTGAGGTATGCCTGAGGTTTTCAAGGGAGGGCTGTTTTAAGTTCGTGGGATAAGCAGTAAGCAGGATATGAAGGTCATTCTGCTCATTTTGTCAGAAACAGATATGAATAGCAGATACAAATTCAGGTCTCCTCACTCTTCATATGTTTCTTGGAGGTGGATGAAGTATGAGCCTAGTGGACCTAATTTGTAAGATCAGAGTCTTTCCAGTCTCACTATAGAATGATTTAGATACAGAATTTAGATACAGATGAGAGTGTTAGAACTGCAGAATTAAATTGACTTATTTTAATCTTCTTGTTAGTGGAGAGTCTCAGCAGAAACAGGAACAAAATTAAAATAAGTAGTCTTGAGTTCGGGGCAAAAATGCATTCCTTGAGGGAAAGTAATTCCTGAATTCTGTTCTTACCTCATGACATCTCTCCTATCTGATAAAAAAAAGTGGATACTAGAAGTTAGGCCATTTTGAATAATTGCTGTTTCCTTTCTGATGATACAGATGGCAGAGGATTGCTGCTTGACAATTGTTGGAAATCTAATAACTCCTGGCTCTAAACTTGGTCTGTCATTTGAGCGGAATGAAGACAAACAATATTGGCATATTAGTCCTGATGGCAGGATTTATAGCAAGATGAAACCCAAGCTGGTTTTAGATGTCAAAGGTAAGCAAATGTTATCTTATTACATTGGGTCATAATAACATGGTATTTACAGTGGGATAGGCATTAAATGTGCCTATAAATTAAGGATGGTGCTTTAGTTACTTTAATCTAGAGGCAAAAAAGACTCGATCAGCTAGTTTGACCTCCTGAATTATAGAGGCCCTAGGACTTAATTTCATTTTTCCTACATGCACTTTAGTAACTCACAGTACTTGCATATCTTGTATTCTCAGTGTCCACTCACTGTAGATATCCTCAGTTAATTTTGGGGTGATGTGAATATGATTATTTAAAATGCTGAAGCAAGAACAACCTAACTTCTCATTAGCTTTAATTTGTATAGAGCAAATTTTCTTATATAGTAGCGGTAGATGCAATAGCCAAAGGATATTAGGAAACCAAAGGCAGGCTTTTACACCAATATGATTAGATGCAAAAAGTTTTTTATTGGTTTATTAATGGCTATATCTTTATTGCAAGCATGAGATTCTGCCATAGCAGCCTAGGGTCTCTGTGAACTTGTGTGTTTTGGAATCACTTTTGTCACAGTAATTTGATTTGTGTAGATACTGTTTCTGAACTTTATTTTCATAGCTTCACAGAAGGTCTGAAAAAACAGCAAGTGGAATGATTAGCAGAATTAGGATAATCAGATGTTCTTACATAACCGCCTTTTTGTGTGAGGAAAATTATCATTTTCTATAGCTGTTAATATTTTTTAGCTCTTTTAAAATCCATTTTGCACTGATGCTATGATGTTAATTACATCACTTACAAATACTACCACATGCTGCACCCCTCCTTCCCACCAAAAAAACCAAAAACAAACAAAAAAACCCAAAACCACCACCACCACCAAAAAAATAGCCCAGCCAGAAAAATACCAGAGTTGACAGTCAGTCAGCACTTGAAAACTAAAAAGGACAGGACTCATAGATCATAGAATATCTTGAGTTGGAAAGGACCCACAAGGATCATACAAGTCCAACTCCTGATCCTGCACAGAACACCCCAAGAATCACACTGTATGCATGAGAGAGTTGTCCAAACATTTCGTGAACTCTGTCAGGCTTGGTGCTGTGACCACTTCTCTGGGGAGCCTGTTCCAGTGCCCAACCCCCCTCTGGGTGAAGAACCTTTTCCTAATATCCCATTTAAACCTCCCCTGATGCCGCTTCATGCTGTTCCTTTGGGTCCTGCCACTGGTCACCACAGAGAAGAGATCATGCCTCCTCCTGGTGAGGAAGCTGCAGACTGCAGTGAGGTCTCCTCTCAGTCTCCTCTTCTCCTGGCTGAACAGACCAAGTGATCTCAGCCGCTCCTCATATGACTTTCCCTCAAGGCCCTTTACCATCTTCATTACCCTCCTTTGTGTGTTCTCCAATAGCTTAATATCTTTCTTACATTGTATTGGCCAAAGCTGCACACAGGACTTGAGGGGAGGCCACACCAGTGCAGAGCAGGACAATCCTCAACCAGGTAGCACTATCAGAACTACAAGAAAAGGGTTACTTGATGTCTGATCATAATATAACAGTGGCACAAATAGTCATAATTTCTTTTTACTGCTATAAAAACCTAGTGATGATTAATTATAAACTTATCAAAAAGACTCCAGTTCAAGGGGGAGCCTTTAGTCAAAATGACTGCCGTACCATTTTCTAAAGTCAGTTCTTAGTGCACTGAACAAGCAGAAATACTATTGCACTGCCTTTTCTTCAGTTAATCATGGTATAAGCAATTATGTATTCTGCATTTATAACTGAAGAACTTTACAATGGATAGGCCTGGTGGTGAAAGTATAAATGCACTCTTAGCTTTAAAAAAAAAGTAGATCTGTACAGTAAATTCAAAAGACTAGGTACTTCTAGCTTTGATTTGAGAAAGCCAGGTAGGAAAAATACCTGTTTCTGCCAATTCTCCTAATCCATTCTGGACCACAAGTTGAGTGTTAAAGAATTCTTCAGCAAATTAATGCATTGACCTTGAGATCAGCTCAGTTGGTTAAAACTTGGTTGTAATAATGCCAAGGTCATGGGTTCAGTCCCCTGTGTGGGACATTGACTTGAGTTGAACTCGATGATCCTTGTGGGTCCCTTCCAACTCAGAATAGTCTGTGATTCTGTGATTTGTTCAACTGTGCAGTTAGCAATGCCACCTTGTGGATACACTGGCATAGCACAACACCTTGTCCAGAGCACCACCCTACCAAAGAGTCTCTTTATCCACTGTAAAAAATCCCCATCTTTTTTCCATTTTAACGTTTACATTCTATCAGCTACTACTTACAAAATTATTTTTGCACTCACAGTGACAACTGAGCTATGTAGCGAATAATTTTATTTTTTTTTAGATGCTAGTTAGGGTTTTGCCAGGACTGTTTGATCTGGTATTCCCTTTCTTTTCCCCTTTCTGAAGAATTTGAAAATTGTGTATCTCTCCTGCTTTTTAGTAATTGCCTGGCAGTGGCAAGGAGAGAAATCATGTTGGTTAACCTTCTCAGAGACCCTTCTGATTTGGGACAGTGGCTCCAGAAAGCTCCCCAAAAATTCCTTAAGTTGAGAAGAGTTGAGCTTGAAACAGCATTTCCTTAGTACAGAAGAGCTGTTCTTACATGTGCTTGCCCATGCAGGACTCCAGGTGCCTAGTACATTTCTTTATGAGGTCTGCTGGAATCTGTATTTGTTACTCAGCATAAGCTTTCAGCTGCCAGGCTTGTCTTTTGCTCATTCAGAGAGGGTGAGGCAGTCGGGGTGCAGAACGAAAGACAGTGTCCGTGGGAGGATCCTGGTGCTTTGTGTAAGTGGTTGGCTCAGATACCTGCTTCCAGTAGGAATACTGCCTGCTGTTACAGGTGTGTTGTACCACAGGAGATGCACATGTCCTGCACTTCTGCAGTACATATGAGATCTGAGAAAAAACCATGAATTCTGACTTTCAGCTCTAGTCAAGTGTTTATTTGCTTCTCAGTTTAAGTCAGAATATTGATGGTGCTCTTCTATGGGAACATATTTGGCATTGCATATGTAATTAAATTAAGCTCCTCTAAGAAAGGGTTCTATTTAGCATTCAGATCCCAGTGGAAACAGCTGAACATTGGATAATACTCTGTGCATGCAGCTGGTCAAAATACAGGATTATAATGGCAAAGAATAAATGAGTGGCAGCCCTTGTCCCTGAATGGTCACTCATGTATTGTCTGGTAGCAGCAGGACTTAACTTCATCATGTAAACATCATTTTAGAGTGAAGTTAAAACTGATGACTATTGAAGGGAAACTGAATAGCCAAGAGTGACTTTTGGGGAGTCACAGTCTTAGAAGAGCTACACCTGACTGTATTGCAGTGTTGCCTTCCTTTCCCACCCAGGATGAAAAAGCCAAGGAACTGAATTACTGAAGAGAGGAAGAGAATCAGGCTGATTGAGGATATCCTGACAATTAAAAAAATTGTTTCAAAATTAATTCCAAAGGCAGGCAGTGATGTAAATACATAGATCTTTTCAGTGCCCTGGGGAGAAGAGAAATTGTCCACACTAGCTCTTACTAGAGTTTTTCTGAAACCCAGAGTATTTGTCTTGTTTCAATCAACCTTCTTTGAAATTTCTCTTTACAGGAGGCACACAGTATGATTGCAACCATGTTATTGTCAACACAGTCAATGAAGAAAAGTCAACACAGTGTTGGGAACCACTAGTTGTATAAACCCAAAGAAGCAAAGATGACGTTTCAACTGGCACTGCTCTGGACACTGGAATTGGCACTGCCATCTCTGAAGGATACAGGATCAACAAGGAGAGTTTTGTCTTTTATTCTCAACAGAATGATTTCACCTCCCTGTCCAAGATTATTATCGCTACAAAAGCTTATCTCTAAACTTATTTCTTTTTTTTTTTAAATCAGCACAACTCAGTGTTGGCTAGAGAGCTGCAGTATGCCTCAGGCTAGAATGGAACAACAAAAGGTGGGAAAGACCTCATGGAGTTATAATTTTGTCAGCGAGTAGTTAACCCACAATAGTCAATAAGCATAACTTAAAAATCTTTTAAAAATAATTTATTTTAACTAAAAGAGGGGCTACAAATATGAAAGCTTATTTTATAAAGGGCAGGAGTGCAAGTGTGTATGTGGGAATAGCAACTTGGACTCATGGGCTGTAGTATAGAGAAATATTCACTACAGGAAATTAATATATTTGTTTCACTGGAATAAACTTATGTTTACTGAAAGTTGAAAGACTGCTAGCACAGATCATCCAAAGAATTTTTAACACATGGCTTCAAGTATAGTTTGTATGCTAATATAGTAACTCCTAAATTAAGAAAAAATTCTAATTTTCTCATGTGTAGACAATGTAAAGGAGTAAGTTTGTTAGAAAAGGGGTTGGCAGAAGGATGCATCAGAATGTGAAGAATTTGACTGTTTTCTAGGCTGCCTAGCTGTTTGAGTTATGGTTATTTTTCTTCTTTGCCAGGTCAAATTTTTACCTTTTAAAATAGTAAATGTAGTCTTCCTGAATTTCAAAATCATATAGAAAACTGGAATTGTGAGGGAAAGTATCACTAGAGATGACTGCAACAGCACAAAGTGCTGGGGTTATTGCATTTTTCAGCCACTGCCTGTTGGGCTTACAGTGTAGAATGACAGACTGCCCACTATTTCTGCTGGTGGTGGAGAACAATGTCTGTGGTGGGCTGCTGGCTGCCAATTGGACAGAAGTGTCAGACTGTTCTAGGAAGGGGCACAGCCAAGCCTGGATATGTGCCCAGCTACAAGGGCTGTGCCCATTCAATATAAATGTTATTCATTTAGTAAAGAGCTCGTGACAAGTAGGACATCTTGATGACTGTAGGAGGTCCTTCTGTTGCCCTGCTCTGAACCTGGTTATGTTAGTTTTCCTTAATAATGCTGGCAAAAAGGTAAAATACAAACAAAGTCTTGTACTGTGCTGCTGTGTTTTGTACTGGTTAAGACCAGTGTTATCACAAGCTGCTCCTAGGAGCATCCAGGCCTTTGTCTTGCATAGTAAGTCTGTTTAAAAGTAACATTTTCATTACTACTGTATTGCCTCAAAGGATACTGGTGCTTTTACTATTACCACCCTAGAGGAAGTGCCTTACTAATTCTCTTCCTTTTGTAAAGACACACTGAAGTTTTGTTGCTCTGAAATGTGCTGCTTTTAGTTCTTCATAGAAAATATGTTGTTAATGGTTCCAAACAGTGGTTCCTTGTCATATTAATGTGCTCTTGCAATATATATATAATATAGCATTTTACAAATAAATTTAAGTTAGGTAACTTTTTATTGAAATTATTTTTAGAAGTAGAAAGCTGACATTTTATGGTTTGTTTTGCTTCCATCTTGTGCCTATCTCTCTCCATAATTCCTCTATGACAGCTAGCTGTGATATGTGGTGTGGAATAGCTGCAGGTTCTTGAGGAATGGATGATTCTTTTATACAAGCTCTTGTTCAATGCCATTTGTGCACGGGGCCACAGTTCACATGGCAGCTGGTTCTCTCCCCCAGTGGAAGTATTGCATGACATGGCTTGTCCACCACTGTAGCTGCACCAGAGTAAATGTACAGCTCTCAATTGAAAGGTTGCTGCTTTCCTTCAATCTACCTGCATAATAGTAGGGGAAGTTACTCCATAGTCCATCTCTGGCAAAACAGCAAGTTTAAAAACAGACCACCAGACATGCACCCCCTCAAGCACCTCAGCCCCACCAGCAGTGACAGGGCATGACAGGAACAGGGCCTCCCAGCTGCTGACAACATCATGTCTAGCCTACCTGCATAAACACTGCAGTCAGCTGAATCTGAGCCAGGAGTTGGGCTATTAGAATAATTACTAGTTACAGATTTTACAGATTGATTTTGTTCCATGCTTCCATTTAGATTAGTTATGCCATGAGAGAGCTGCTATCAGTCTTCAGGCAGTGATATGACCACTTAGTTCTGAGAATGAACTAGACTGAGTAATAACATATACTAAGGAAGGTGAACCTAACTAGGGAAGGCCAAGGAAAAACAGCACAGGTTTCATATGACAATTAGGTAAGAGCATGCCTCATGGTTTCAAGACTTAGCTATAACATCTGGAAAATAAAAGATCCGAGAGCCCAAAAATGCTGCAGACTGTTCCTCTTGTCCCAGGAGTGAGGGGTGTTCTGCAGAAGTCACAACTACATTCTTAACAGAGTTTTCATGTAGAAACGCCTAAGGGACATTAGTATGTCTTGTCTGCATATTAACAGGCAGAAGGAATCAGAGGCTTTTCTAAAACGACTTTTTTTCTAAGTTATGCATCCTGTACAACCTTTTAAAGAAGAAACAGTTGCTACATACCAATTCATGTTCAAGGACTGACTGCAGGCATAATAATGATTAGAGATATTTTATTGTCTACTAATTACATTGATCACTGTTTTTCCACGTGCATGTCCTCCTTCCAATTTCAGAAAGGCCTTTGGAACTTCAGAAAAAGAGAAGACTTCATCAATGACTGGTTGAATCTATGGAATAAACAAAAAGTGGCACTAGATTAGGAATGAAATAATGTATTGCCCTCACACTTCAAAACTCTGTGAAGAAATGGAGGAGGTTTCTTTCAAGTATTTAGGGCAGAAATTGCCAGATATTGTAGTCACTAGCTTTTAACATTTTTCAGGGATATCTCTGCATGCACAAGAAGGGTTTCTAGTGCTCTTTGCCCGTTTTGAAACGCCTCTACTAGCACAGTTCAGAGCTCTTACCTTCAATGGTACTCTACCATTGAAGTGATCATGCAAGGCTCTTTTAAGTCCATTCAAAAGCTGACACTGTGGTTTAACTTTTTGTTGTCCACAATGATATACTGACAAAAAGAACTTTTTTTCCTTGTAGTTCTCTACTGTTTTTCTTGTTAAATCCAAGAATTCTCACAAGGTCAGGTATTTCAAAGATACCTGTAAAGCTGCTGCTTATCTGCATCATTACATATCTCAGTACCTTTAAAATACCACAAATGAAGTACAAAAACAGTCCACAAACATTTGTTGCTGAATCATTTAGCTACACTTCAAGACTCAGCCACTGTGTATTGCAGTAGGCATACATCATTAAGCCCAGCTTGCATCAACTGCTGTTCTGGCATTAATTATGTAGAGTGGCCTTCTGGATTGTTTTAGACTCATTTCTGACAACAACAGTGAAGCTACTTATTCATTCTTAACTAAGGAGCCTGAAAACCCTGTAAGCATTTTCTTTAGACATCATAAGTGTGCCAACAGAGGTAGAAGAAATCCCAGCTCTTCTGAAAAATATTTGTCATTGCTGGTCCAAGGCAAGAGGTTTTTTCCTACTGTGAAATTCTGAGTCAGCCTTCCAAAGGACATTGCAAGATCTGTGTACAAAAGTACCTCCCACACTTCCTACCAAAGATCCTGCCTACCCTGTGGCTGGTCCTTTACTTTGGATCCCGTAATAGCAGCCCAGTGCACATTCTTGCACTGATGAACTGATCCTAATCCTATCAGAGGAAAACATGAACAGTAGATGAATCTGCAGCTAGCTCTTGCAGTGAAGAACTGAAGTACCAAAGATCCAAACACACTATTTTTACAGTGCTAGAAGATCCTCCTTACTTGTGTCAAAGGAAAAATATCTTCAGTCATTTCTCTTCAGTCATTTTCCTAACACCTGTGAGCATGCACAGAGCTTGCTGAATACACATGGTCTTGTTGAATACTCCAGAACTGATAACTTCCCTGTCCTAGCAGGACACACCTCTTGCTAGATGGAAAAGGAATGCAACAGCAAGAGGAACCCAAACAATTTGCCAGCATTGGAATGGTGCTGTCTTTCAAAAAGTTTGCTTGCTTTTATCAGAAGGCAAGGGGTATATATTGAGACATGCTGCTTAGAAGGTGAGTGTGCAGCATTACCAAGGAAAGGTTTTCATACACATTTTCCAAGCAGCAGTACTGACCACCCAGCAGCACAACCAATGCAATCTGGTAGTTGTCTGTTCTTATGGAGGTTATTTTCTCAGCTCTCTTAATTTTCTCTTTATTCAGACTGCACCTTAACTTGACATCCACTCCTTGCACTAAAATTATTACTGGTTTTGCTTCTGTGATAGCAGTAATCCAAGACACCAGTATTCTATTACACCACAGTATCTCCAAATCTTACCACTAGATTTTCCTTTTTATTTTGTCAGGGCAAGCTTAGCTGTAGTGTGAAACTTTACATAGCAGAAAAGCAGGAAGGAGTGAACCCCCTCCAACAAATACATCAGAATTAGCAGCCAAATCACTACGAGAGCAACTGTGCAAATAAATATATTCACTATGTGCCTTAAACTTGCCATGCAGCAGGGTATTTCTTCCCCATGTTCTGCCAGGACAGTCTCTGTAAACCACCCTCTAGCAAAGTGAGTAGTAACACACAGCAGATGAGCCACAAAGATACCCCAACTGAGGAAGAAATGTGGGGTTTAAATGATCGTGTTCCAAGATGAACTCATGTCTGCACAGTATCCATCACAGAATGGAAGTATTGTCTTAGACATCAGCAATGTCAGGGACATGGACCCAGGTCAGCAAAAACACTGGATTAGACAATGGTTTGGGGTAAATTGAGCATTTGAGTGCAGCTGCAGCTGCTGTGACTATCAGGAGGAGGAACGTGCTGCTGGTCAGTAGTGACTGTTTTGAGGAAGACCAATCCTTGCTTTCATAGCAGCCACTTAGGGAAAAAACAATTCAGGAACCTTGCTGAGCCAAGCACAAGTGCAGCACTTGTACAGTACTTATTGTTAATGGCAGTTGCCTACAAAGCTGTGCTTCAATTAATGGGGAAAAAAAAAAGATATAGAAAATCAGCCTGCTGGAGCGTGACTAGAGATGACCCTGACAAGACAAGAGGCTGGAAGGAGAGGAAAGGTGTTTGAGAAAGAAGGCAGTGCAGCAGCATAAGGGATGTGAAGTGCAAGGGATTCCAGGGAAAGGCAGAGTTAATTTCAGACATGTGCAGTAACTGAGAAAACATGAACAAGATACTGCACTGTTCTGCTACAACCCTGACAGAAAGAGGTATGTTACATCCTCAGCCTGTTGAGTAAAGTTCAAAGCATTGCATTTGAAAAGTGGTGACACAGGGATTCAGAGGAACCCTGAATTCAGCCTCACAGTTCAAAACACAGCCATCACATGCTCAAAGCCCATCTACTACATTGATGTAACCTCTAGCTCCATTTAAATGCTGGCTTTAGGCAGTGCTATAGAGAGACATGAATACTAAATTGATGATCCTGACAATCTAGAGCATTAAACATTTTATCTGGCTGGCTGGTCAGTCCCATTGTATGAATAACCCTGAAAGGGCTGACCATGTTGCAGCACAGTGATTCACTCAGCCTTTACCATAATCCACTGACTAAGATAAAATTTCTTCCTGTGAACAGACAAACAAGTAGGGGAGCGTCTGCTGTTTGTTGAATGTGTGATAATAAATGGAGATTAACTGGATAATAAAAACACTGCCTATTTACAGCCACGCATCAGTTCCTTGCCAGAGGACACCTATTTGTTCAGGGAAAAGGGATTAAACTAAAGTCTGGGAGAGAAAGGATTACACGTACCCACATTGAAATGTTTATCTGAAAACAGATTGGGTTTGAAAGGTATTTTCTTCCTCTTCATTCTCTCCATCGCAGGACATACTATAGAAATGAATCTCAGGTCTCTTAAAATGAACTCATGTGTTTGGAAAAATAAAAAAGAGTAATTGCTGATGCTGATAAAGGCTATCCTACGTATAGTACAGCGGTGATATCCCAGCCATTCCAGCTCAGAATGCAGCAAGCAGTGAACAGGCACTGGCAGGAGTTGACTGGTCAGCAGGAATACACTCTCACTAATGGCAAGTTCAGGCCCACCCTTGGAGGTCCCAGTTTCTGTGGTAGCAAGGACAAAGTCTGAATTTATCAAGAGAGGACAAGTGAGAAAACACAACAGGAACGAAGATGGCTTTGACCCTGTGGCAGTAGCAAGTCGCTCCAGTGAGTGTGGAGCTGCTTCCTGCCGCTGGAGGGCGAGCAAGAGCCTCGAAAAATCTCAGGACACAGACGAACTGAGAACAGGTCCAGTTCAAAGCACTAAAACAAAAACTGCCCTCACTCAAAGGACAGTGACAGTGCACTAGCACTCCCCCAGGTCTGCAAAGGATGGCCAAGTCAGAGATGCTGGGCTGCCTTGCTTGGAGTGTGCCTTCCAGCTGCTGCCTCCTGGTGAGGCTGCTCAGGGCTCCTGTACACTGTGCTTTGGGAAAGACACTTGCATGTGCACAGAACAAAGGCTGTCATGTGCTCCACCAGACATCAGGCTTGCTATAAGGGAAAAGACCTGCCTGCTGTTTTGACTGAATTAAAAGATAAAGGCTCTACTCCTCCAGAAATTACCACCATGCCAAATGAGGTATATGAGCACAAATGCAGAGCTTGATAGAGTCCTTGGGCCTTCAGTCAGTCTCCCATCAATGTCAACAAGAGTCTTGAACAGAAATCATTAAAAAGAACAGTCCTTGTCCTGGAACTAAACAAATAGTTATCTGTTTGTTACATTATTGTCATCCCATGGGGAAAAAAAGCAGTATCAGGACACTGCTGTTTCTGTCATTTCTTTCCTTTAACTGAGCATCTTCTCTGCTGTACTCCAGTTTCCTGGTGTCTCAGTCTTAATCCCACCCCTTTCTTCATCCTTCCTTCCCCTTAAATGGCATACAACAATGTATGGCGAGATTCATATTACTTTGCCAACAGCAGGTTCTAGGGTCAGCCCTCACAGAAGACAAAGATTAACGTTCTTCCCTTCTGGAACAGCTGGCTCTGGTCACATGTTGTATGGGTAGCTTTGCAACTGCACTAGCACAGAATCATAGAATTGGTTTGGGTTGGAAAGGATCTTTAAAGACCATTCAGTCCAACCCCTCCCTCCCGTGGGCAGGGACACCTTCCACTACACCAGGTTGCTCAGAGCCCCCCATCTTTGAATGTTTTGGAAAAAACTTCTTCCTTGCTATGTTTTTTAATTAATTTGTATTTCAGAGAACATGCACTTTCATCCAAGAGCACACTAAAGGACATTAGTACGTGACATTTCTGTCCCAAATGCCTAATAGAAGTAAAAATGATCCAACAACACACCCAGAAGAAAAGTGATGCTGCAGTGGTTAAGGCATGGTAAGGAAGGCAAGTGTCCTGGGGTCTACTCCTGCAGCCATCTTACCAACAATGGTATTACCAGGTTTTATTTGGTTATTAAACCAGGGTATCTTCTTTCTTACCAAATCTCTAAGAGCAGCCCACAGGAACTCAGGAATATCATGTACCATTATTTAAATGCTAGAAAATAAATCCCAGTCAAGCACACTATCAGGGTACAGTTCAGAGTGTAGAAAAGGCTTCAAAAATCTCTAGCTTATTAATTAGCCCTGGCAGAACAGCTTCTACAGAACACAACGCAGAGCAGTAAGAAACTGGAACAAGCCCAGAATTGCAGTGTGTGCCAGCCTAGCCCAAGATCAAATTAGTAGAAATGAGGAAGATCCTGGGTTTAGTTACCTACTGGACCATGCTGAAAAACTGTTAAGTAAAGGAAAGAGCAACTCTTATCTTCCGGAATTCCCTGTCAGTCACATTCATGGTAGTTATCCTAATATTTATGCTGGTAATTTAAGCAATCAGGGGCAATGTCACCATATACTTAAAACAAACTCCAGTACAGTTATATATAAATATATATAAAATTGCATATTTACATATGAAAGCATACCATATATATAGATTATAAGAATAGTCCTGCATGATCAGCATCTCCTCAGATCTCAGCAAAATTAAACACACAACTGACAAGAGCTGTCTTGCTGACCCCACATTTCACTGCTGTGCTAGACACATTTCCCTGCTATGCTCAGGGACTAGAGCTTAGAACACCAGGAATAACTTTCTACAGAATATACAGTTACATCAGGTTGAGGGAACACATTTGATTAAATATCTGGTAGATGACGAAATTGGGAACACATTTGGTTAAATACCTAGTAGATGATGAAATTTTTCAAGACTTCATTGTGGTGTATGTGAATTCACATATTCAAGCCCTATCTCCCCCCAGAATGCAAAATCTGCATTAGCACTCTTCACAGACACTTTATCATGTAGCCACACAGCACCTTCATAAAGAACATTAGCAAGCTACCATGTCCTGGAGGAACAGGAGCAGATGTGTTTTAATAAAAATCACAGTGGGATTTTTTTTGGTGGCCATGACAAAATGCAGAAAGAGGTTCTTTCTGGAAGAGAAAGGGCTGAACAGAGCTTTTGGCAACCTCTCCTTGATCAACATTTCTGAACTTTAGCCAACCAACCTGGCAAGCAAATGCACTGCAACAAAACATGGAATTAAAGAAAAGAAAAAAGAAAGGTGCAAGCTTTGCAATTTAGCATAGAGAAATATGGTCCTCAAAACAAGCATGAACAACTAAAGAGTGGGGAAGAAGGACTGATCTCCAGTTAGAATCCCTATATTTAGGCACCCTGGAGCCTTTTTTAAGAGTAAAGCAGGCACCACCCAAGGGCAAGCCATCTCAAGTACCTTAAGATACCATAACACAGCCATAAAGACTAGAATTACTGCAGAGAAGGCCACATCTATAGATGCCAGTTTTGGAGAACATTCAAGGACTCAGTATTAAATTTGCTGTTCAATATTCATTGAGATGAGAGAAAATGCAACAGGGGCCAAGGGAAAAGTTACTTGCAGGACTGTAACAAGATGAATTGGAAGCAAATCGATACACACAGATTAAGATACAGAATCCAGAAGCAGGGATAACATACGCCAGCAGGAGGAACGTAAACCACCTTAAATCATAGCTATCCAAACAACTCTCAAACCCCACATAATAACAAAGTGAATGGCCATATCCATTTGTGTTATTTACTTCCTGAATAGCAAGGACCAGCAATAAAAAACAACTGCATTCCACATTTTAACAGGGTACTTCAGGTGGATAAAGGGCAATAGCCCTCATTAGTAGGTAGAGAAATTATGGTAGCAAGAGGTTATGTGATTTGTTCAGCATTGCACAAGAAGACAGCAGCAGGGCCAAAGAACAGTCAGCATCTGTCCTCCAAACCACAACAGCAGGTGCTAGTCCAAAGCATCTAGTGTCTTCAGCAAAATGTATAATCAACACTACTCACAAATTAAATTAATATAGGCATGCAGTTGTTTTTCCTATGGGTGCCTGTGCTGGAACATTTATCCAGAAAGCAAACAACATAGAGAATGATCTATTCATTTCATGACTGGAGACTCAATTTGCCCTTTAGCCTTCCTTCTGCAAAAACAACTTTCACCCATCAGACCATCTGACGCAATTATGCTCTGAAGGAAAGAGTATTAAGTCACCAGAAACACTGAACACACACCTGGACTGCATTTAAATAGCAATGAATGAAAATGAACATGTCACATTTCTGTAGGGCTGCATATTAACCCACATCCTATCATAGTCCTGCAGGAATATACAACGTGCTCCCCCTTATTAAGGAGTCTTCTGAGACTGCCTTCCTCCATCAGGCTTTATAAAAGGCAAAGTAAGTGCTCAGTTATAAGTCAGAGCCTTTCTACCAACATAAGTGGTTACACAAATTTGGTCTATTTTCACCAAGTACTAAGTGGCACGTCCATAGGACAAAAACATTAGGCAAGCAGCAAAACCCACAACTGTTAATGTTAAATCGAGAACACTGACCACAAATATATCAAATTCATTCCTAACAAGCCTTTCAGCGATGATGCTTCAGCAAACAGTGTGCCACCAGATCTGTGTCCTGAATTAAAGGCTCTGATGATTTCAGTTGCCTTTAGATGAGAACCTTGTAATTCATGAGGCACATTCTGCCCTGGAAAGAGATACAGCAACTTCTGACATGCGCTTTGTCAACTCATTTGGTGGAGCCCACATTAAGCCAGTCCTTACTGGATCATAATTAACTTCTGCAGTTTCAAAGCACAACAGAGATTTCCCAGCAATGGATAAAGTAATCCGTATCTCTAAATTTGTCAAGAAAATACTTGATTTTCTCCATGCCCACCACTGTTGCAGAGCCTCAGTCCTGCAGCAGTCTCTTTGCAAGATGTCCAGCTGCAAGGCAGAGAAATCAGCTAGTAAACTGAAACTGGTTTTACAATTCCCAGAACTGAGCTGATGTGCAGGTAAATTACACACGGAAAATTATTCTCCTTCCTTGCACTACCAGCTCATCAAATCCTCTCCTTCTCGTCCCCATTAGAAAAATGTAAAGGAACTGCAAAGATCATCTGTGTGAAAACCAAGTAACTTTAAACAAAACTGCTTATTCTTCATCCACTGAAGGACTAAAAATCCTTTTGCTTTCACAAAGGAGGATGATGAACTCATCAGAACTGAGTATCTGTGTTGGTGCAGCGGCACTATAAGAAAAACCACTGTCATTGTGATTTGTAACTGTTTCAGAGGTATGCTCTTCAATGCTTCACTTACTATAACATCATCTCTCAAGACCATCAGCTCTTTTTTTCTTTATTTTGATCCTCCCTCATAATTCATTCCTGAAAAAAAGCCTCTCATTTTCAGAAGCTCTCCAATTGCTCTCTTATCCATACTCCATACAATCTCTAAATTAAGATGTCTGTAACAGAAAAGATTGAAATTTCAAAATAACTGAAATTACTCAAAACTATTTACTCAAAGCTTACAGGTTTAACTACATGAACTCAGTTTGCTAGCTTTCCCAAGCCTTTTTGATACACTTCATTCCTTTGTGTTTAATTTTCATTTATTCTCTCCTATTCAAACATAAACATTTATTTTAACTTACTTACAGAAAATTGGGGTACAATTCCTCCAGTAATTCTCTCCTGCCTTTTTTCCATATGCCTACCCTTCTGAATGGATGGACTGTCCATTTAAGAGAACTCTCCTGTCTAGACAATAAAGGTCATGGTCTTATTAATATCTGTCTGAATGGAATTCGTATGGGTCTTATAAAATACTGATGATAGCAGAGATGTTTACAACATTGTACAAAATAGAGTAAAATGCTGCTAGAATAATGACTCTGCAGACAAACAGTCTGACGGTAGGACCTGTTTTTGCACAGAGAATAAAAGACCAAGCAAACATCTTTGTCTGCCCTCACGATCATCTTACTACCAAAAAAGTACATCAGGACATTCAAACAAGGATGACGTACATTTTAAGTGGCATTGCAATTCACCTGTCCAGGCTATTAGGCAGACAACACCGATTAAGCCTTATCTCTATTGCATAAACAGGTGTTTCCCAAGAGGTTTTCATGGGCATATTCTGCATTTGTTTTGCATACAAGGTAGGAGCAGAACACAAAACAAGTTGTGACTGAGCTGAGCATCAGGACAAATGGTAAGAACAAAGACAAGGGCATTTTTCTTAGACACTTATAATTGACTGAATGCAATCACAGGATGAGGACCATCTTCTGTGGTTTCTTTCTTGATCATCAGATAATGCCTACAGCACAGGACATAATGCAAAGCAGAGAGCTGCAAAGCTGTAGCCAGGAACATACTTCTCCATAGCTTTTTTGTTGCTGCAGCCTCTGTTTATGAGTAGGTAACTTTTCAGGATATAGTGACTCTCCACTGGCTTTTTCCCCAGCACACTGTTCGTGACAGAGGAATAGAAGTGGCTGAATTCAGGAAGATTTTTATTCTTATCACCAGCACTGAAGTGGCAAATAGAAGCAATCAGGTCTTAAGTGCAACAGCAGTTTATATACTCTTTTCCAAACTCTGGAACATATTGCATACCCCAAAGAAAGGGGATCAATGCTCAAAACTTTGAGATATCTAGATTTTACTAATATTCACAAATTTTGAGCACAAGATGGCCTGGCAGTTCACATACTAGCTGTGGCAGACTCTGCTCACTCTTCTCCTTAGGTATCACATAGAAAGATTAACAGCAGTTGTCCATATTCTCTACTCTTGGATAATTTAGTGTTGCCAAAATTCCCAAACAGGACACTGTCAGGACCTACAGCACCACACAATCCAAAACACAGGAAATCAACTGTTCACTCCCACATATATTTTGTAACAAGCTCATAAACCTGAAAAGATAACAAAAGCAGACCATAATCTATCTGGCACTTCATGCTTTTTCCCCAAGACCACTCAGATTCCACAGAAGCTTATGAATGCTCATAATATTCCAAGTCACTGTGATGAATTAGCACAAATGTCATACTTGGAAGCACTGAAATAATGAAACACATGATTCTTGTCACCACTCTGCCAATGCAGATCTTGTATCACCTGCAATAACCAGAATATTCTAGTTCTGTGCACATTATGGGCACGATGCCTGACCATCCAGGCTAAGCAGTTTTGCATATGCAGGTACAGTCATGTTTATTCTGACAAAATGAACCAAATGAGACCTCTTAAAATGTAATCTTCAGTACCAGACAGAGTTCATGTTAAATGAATTCCACAGGCAAAAATAAACATTCACTGTACATTACTTTCTTATAACTTTGTAAGCTTTGTGCTTTTGAAAACATGTGCTCCAGAGGGAGAAGGCAGAACAGCCTTAACCGTTATGAATTCCTAAATTCGATGCAAAAGGCACAAGTTAGAAATTGGAGCAAGTCAATTATTTACTAATTTTCCTCACTGTGAGCCGCATAAAAATTTTTTCTCCAATAGTGATCATTTTTGAGTCCACACAGCATCTCTTTCAGCACAAATATCCAAATAACCATTACTGACGTACCTTTCCAGAATCAACTAGTTCTGCTATTTCATCCAAACTTGGGCCACTTGGCATGAAAAATGCCCACCGATAATGGACTCCCTTAAGGAGATGCTGCAAGAAAGATCACAAATACATTAAAAAATCATGAGAGCAAACTGAAATGGAACTAAAATTAATGACAGAATCCCTAGAAAAGTAACCTAAGGAAAAGACATGTAAATTTTTTAATGTCTGACAAAAGGTCACCTAAGCACGTGGATTAAATGTACAGACCAGGATGTTTTGTTACCACAACAGGATCAGGATGAATTTTGTGTCCAATTGCACACATCTGCTAGCAAAGAAAAACAACTACCTAGTCTCTACAACTAGAAACAGCATTATTTGTTACTTAAGAGATAAATGGTGCTATATGTTTATGTAAACTCACAGAAGGGATGAAATAAACCCAACAATGTGACATTTAGAACCTTCCACTTCAGCATTAGTGATTTTATTTTTCCACTGATTCCAAAAATCATCACTGCCCAATGACAGATGGCAGTTCACATGAAAAACATTTGGGGAAGATCTCACAAGCACAAGTCAAGAGCACCTCTTCTGAGTAAGTCATTACAGGAGTAAGAGCCATCATCTGCTGAAGAGAGATGATTTTTAATACATGGCATAGAATCCTCATCATCATTGAAACATGCACACTGAGAAATAATATTACATTATTTCTTCAGTGCCTTTTCATTTTGTTTTTGGGCTTTACTGTGGAAGTATTTGTGCAGGACTTAGAAGCTCATTAAGCCACACCATATTCACAGGAATACCATAGCAACGGCTTGAAAAGCATTCATTTGGAGAGCAAGTACATAAGTGGAGAGAAGTTCTAAAAAAGCCCCACTGATCTGGCCATTGGCAGAATGTTTTAAGATCCACTTATGAAAACTAGAAAGATCAGTATCACCATCCAGACACATGAACATGAAAGAGATTAAAGACTTCCTAACCACCCTCAACTACTTTTATTACTCCCTGGTGCTGGAATAGGTTGAAGAGAATCAGTCATGGAACAATGTTTTGAGAGAAACCCTGACCAGCCTAAAGCAAGTAGCAATATTGCCTTCATTTCAGAGGGAAGGATTTGCTCTGTTTACTATGAAACATTGGTTGACAGCAGGACTCACTAGGGAGGCCATATGGAAAAGGCCACGATGGAAAGCACAATGAGGAATCAAAACTTCAAAGCTGACCAAACTACCACATACACCCAACAGCACCACCCCAGCACGTTTCTTTTCAGTGCAAGAAAGAAGGAAAGAATAGTGCATCTCAAGTACACTTAATGACATATGAGAACAATGCAACAGCTGCCTCAACATGAACCACAAAAGAAGTTACTAGACTACTACAAAATATGAAAGTATACAGAATTTTTTCAAATACCTTTAGAGTTTTGGAACCAACAGTGACTCCTGTTTGTAACATGCCATCAGCGACTCCAAGTTTGTCCATATTGATCAGGAAAGGTGTCACTAAGGTAACATATGTTGCTCCTGACCATTTCTTCAAGAGATCTAATGCCCACTTCTCAGTGGATCCACCAACATTATCTAGGATAAAATCAAATCTGCAGACATATAAAGAATAGGTTTAAAGTCATGATATGGGAAAAACAATTCCACCATAATTAAGCTAGTTAACAGCAGAAATTGGCTAGACCTTACATTTTTACATGTCACTGCAATGCAATAAAATAATCAGACTGCAAGGTAGTAGCAAGAAAGTCCCAAGACTTCAGCTAAATCCCAGCTTTACTCTACAATGGGATTTAAACTTACAGGTTATTGCTCAATCACTATGCAGCAGACACAGGCTATTTAAATAACTTAAATGGCACTCAACTCCCAAAAGCACAGGTGCACAACTACATTCTCTACTTGCTTAAAGCCTTCCAGAGCTCTGTATCTTCAGCCCTCCCATGGAGACTACTGGAACAGTCTTGATGTCTGACCATAGCATGGAATAATATGGTATGTGCATGTGAAAACTAGTCTGGGCTCATACTCTCACTAGGAGCATCTCTTGTACATGCTGTACTCACAAGGAAGTCAGTTCCAGTGGCTAAAATTGCATAAACAAATTATTCTGCTAAACCGTATCTCCTGACTCAGTTCTCAGCTTCACTTCCAAAAGTCTTCTTTTGACCTCCTTATTTGTTTGGGGGCCATTTTACCTCTCCTGACAGCTCTTTTCTTCACATCTACCTATCTAACACTGAAACTAACAATGCAAAGGGTCTAAAACGTTCCCCCCATGGAATGGGTACATGCAGCCTCTGGCAACAAGCCACAGTTTCAGCGTTCCTTCTCATTATCCCAGCATGTGAGCCTGTAAAGGCTGAATAGGGCAACAGGGAGCTATGCACCTGTTCTGTTGGTAGATGCACAACCCATTCTCATTTTCCCCTGTAAATTTCCAGCAATCTGCATATTGCAATAGATATGTATATACACATATCTCTAATCTAAATAAACTACAAATAAGAGGGAAAATACTTTATGCAAATTAAATAGAAATGTTCTTATCTCTGGAATGGCAGTTTCCTGCCTTGTCTTCCAAGTATGTGATTTCATGTTTAAAGTTCAGTCAATGTAACAGCTGCCAACAAAAACAGATCACGAAAACTAATGCTCCCACAAAATGTAGTTCACTATGGGTTCTGAAGAGTCAGTACAACTGAAAAGGGGAGGAAAGTAGGAACATCCCTCTTGGTATAGCCAACTGATTGGCCTAGTTGTATCACAAAACTGCACACCAGGACACTGCTGTTGATACCTCTTAAAAAGGGTCACTTGCTAGAGTGTTTAGCATTTAAAATGTTGAGTTGCACAAAGGCCAATTTAGCACTGATTGCAAACTGCAAAGTCAGTTGCTGCATGTCCTGTCCATAGTGTCAGTACCCTCACAATTGCCCTCAGGCCTGCTGACAATCACACTACAGTTAAAGGGCACGTGGCTTCTTAGCACAGTTATCAGTAAATTATTTCAGAGATTGAGCAGCTTCTATTTCCCCTCCCAGTAAATTAGCTCAATCTAGCTAAAAAGAGCAGTATAAATACCAGATTCAAATACAAGTCAGAGCAGACTAAGTTCAAACAGATGGAAAGATTATAAAAGTAAAAAACACTTCTGTTCTAAAGAAAACTCCCAAGTTAGTTTAAACATAACTACTGTGACAAGATAAGTGTAATTGTTTATCAGAAGCAGCTGTACCCAATGTTACAGAAGAAAAAATTACTTCCAATTGAGTTGCACAGTGGCAAGTCAATTCACGGCTTCACGACATAGTTCTTCCCTCTACAAGATCAATTTTACTATTTACCAACCTCACACAGGATTTTGGAGACTTCTTTTAATTTATTCATGCATTGCATACGCTCCAAGATTCTTGGATGGAAGCTGACAAAAATGTTCAAATCACAGTCACTGAAGAGAAGTGCATGGAAGTGAGCTTGCCACCACAAGCTCAATTAACTGGCTTAGTCTTACAATGAAATCTGTCCTGGGGATACTCACTTGGCAAACTGCATTCACAAAGGGTTGCGGTGAACTGGCTTTACAAACTAATGCTTTAGAAATGGGAAAAGAAAAATAAAAATGAGGGAGTTCTGATAGACTGGAATCAAGCAATCAGAAGACAGGCAGTCTGACCACTAACTTCTTCATCTCAGTATTAAGCAACAGAAACACGTACAAGGGTAATGTTTTAAGTTGCTCTTCCAGATTTCCAGATTTGTAATCAATCACATCATCTGCTCCAAGCCTTTTCACCAGTGTGCTGGCATCATGAGAACAAACTGCGGTCACGTGAGCACCCCAGGCCTTCACTAGCTAAAAAAAAAATATGAAAAAAACAGCGAAGTCCAAAGATTAAAATTTAGTGAAACTCTGAGAAAAACTTTAAAAAACAAAGTGTCATTATATTTACATAACACATGAGGACCTTTAATAGGGAGCAGGGAGACTGTGTTCCAATACAAGATAATTTGTCACACATCCTACAGACAACACAATGACTAGAATTTATCAATATTTAGTGGGGAGTGAGGAGTTGGTGTGACAGAAGGAAGGTGGGTTTTTTATGCCATTTAAAGATATCAGGTCTCACAACAAATAAGGCTCCAGATAAAATACTCAGTTTGCCATCTGAATCTCCCAGCTAAATGTACACCGTGAGGTACTGTCCAAGTTGCCAATTTACAAAACTGGCACCAGATCAACGATTTTTAAATATGCTTGTTAAATATTTTATATCTTTATCTTATTGCAAACAGGTAAATCCTAGTAACAAGAAAAAGAAGGAAGTTATCTCTGATTTACCATAGGGACTATGTCAGGTTATCTTCTACTCCAAAAGCTATAGCAGAGTAAAGGGTTTTTCCTGGTTATTTCTCCCTTTTAGCATTTCATTCTTTTCATTGACAGTAATATTTATTACTTTTATTCCAGATTAATTAACATACTTTAAGCACGATTCATCAGTTACAAATCATTAACTAGTCAGTGGCTGGTCAGCCTTTTGTACTGAAAGTAGTCACCTGCCTTATCACAGATCAGGCAAACAGCATACCACAAAACTTCTCCTGTAAGCATCTTTAAAACTCTGGCCTAGTAGCATGGAAAACAGTGATGCAATCACCCAACTTCTGCATTTTTTTCATATTCTTGAGAGAAAGATGTTTCAGCATGAGACAACAGTGATTAGAATCACAACCCCCAAATTAACTGCGAGCATGAGAAGGCGATGTTCCACTACTAATGGAACAATAAAAGAGCATGTTGGTTCTCCAAAGTTTACAGCTACTGGAAGAGACGGACAAAATGTGGCCTCTCACATCATCTGACCAACTACACCAGTTACAGTAGATGATACTCCACCGGTTTTTCTACTCATACAGCGAAGCTGAGTGACAGATAATGAAAACAGGCTACATGTTTCAAGTTGCAACAATCAGAGTTTTCCTGCAGCCAAACTGTGAAATACAATCTTAGACACAATTCCTTTCTTTGTAAGTCCCTGCTTCCTACTTTAAAAATACTACATTGCAAAAGATAGAAAGCAATAAATCTGAAAATATTTCACTTTTGAAAATATCAATCAGCTCGATCAGACAGATTGATCAGCAGCTTGATATTTCTCTATTCCTTCTCTCAATACTCTTCTGTTATTTTTTCCCCATACTGAATCATTTGAAGATGCATCCTGGGCATGCTAGTTTATATTACCTGTACAGCAAATGTACCAACTCCTCCTGAAGATCCTAATATTAATATTCTGTAAGAGAAAATTAAAATACATTAAATAGTTCTTTAAATAAACTCCATAGTAACTATGTATTCTAACGTTCCTTATACATCTCTGACACCAAACTATATTAAGCAGAAGACTGCATTTGTTATTCAATGTTATTCAAGAGTGGTTAACTCTTTAGATAGCAAATAATGTGACTTAACAGTGCTGATCCCAAGTCCTGTGCCAAAAGCATTATCAGTACAGCCAAAGAGACTTCCTCATATCTGCCTTCCACTAAATGCAGACAGTGGAGCTGTCATGCAGTAATATTTATCATCTAAAACCCCTGTACCTGCCCTCACCTTCCCAAAAGTAACTCTTGACTTTGGGACAGTCAGTTGACAGTGCTTTCCGTCTCCCAGACTCCACTGTCCTATCTCCTAAAGAAAAAATGCCAATGTTTTACACAAATTGGTCTTATCTAACAGAAAAAATAGTTCAGTATCACATTAATTAAGGAGACTGTGAATTTCAGAATATATGGAATGTAATTTTCCCATATTGCATAATATTTATCTAAAAGACAAAAATACAATGAAGTACCCTCACCATAACAAGCTTGACTTTTATTGAATTATCTTTTTCTTTAGAAAAAAGGCAGTAGAATTTTTCTAGTTCAGTACATCTCATCAAGAACTTTAATGCCAGGTTGTGGAAATTGGCACACAAGCAGGAAAAGGAAAGAATGTATTATCAAATTATTAGCAATTAGTTCATTTTAACTTAACAGTTCACCCTAGATTTCAACAAAACTAATGCAGGTTTACTTGTGTGAGGACCTTACTGCTAGCAACCTAATCATGGTTCAAAAATTTAATCCAGATATTTTATTAAGCAAGTAAACCTCAGAAAATGAATTAGTAGAAAGCCCTGCAGCTCAAGTTACAAACACTGCTTGGACTTTGGAGCCATGTGCTAATTCTAGGACAAAAGGAAGATTCAAGATGAAGTCCTGGCATAGAACTGGGGATCAAGTTTCTCAGAAATTCTGTTTGCCAGAAAAATTTCAGAATCTTCAGAAGCTGGTGCCATTCATGTTTTAAATGTCAGTGTGCTGGATGTTGAAGGAAATTGCTTTTCACAGTATAAAACTGTACTATACAGAGTCTCAGTTTACAAAAATTCTTTGCAATAACCTAAGAGACTTGGCTTTGGTCACAGTACCTATTTTAAAATGCTTACTCTTTTGTAACTGATCAGATTCTGTTCCCTCCCATTTCACTGATCCAAGCTGCAAAATTCAGATTAAGAATATGAAACCATAGTGCCTGAAGCTTTTAAATCTGCCAAGATGTGCTTATCCTCAGAACCAGGCTTCTAACGACAGATGCCTGAAGCAACATGCATATTTTGACTTTATTATATTTGAAAAGGCTCAGGGATGCTACACTCAGACCCCCTTTATCCTTAAAAAGGACAGTCACAATTAAATCCTTTCAAAAAATCCTTTTCAAGCTGCCCTTACAATTTTACTCCTTGCATAAAAGGCATTTCTACCACTGCACATTTTGGGGAAAGCTGTCATCTTAAAATGTACATTTTGCTCAAAGGATTTAGGTAACATTTTCAGCTGCTTGGCTAGGATGTTTTTCTTATTTTCCCCTTCAATAAAAGCCCTTAAGATTCTTCAGGTAGAAAGACTTCCCAGATTCAGTTTGTTCATATGTTACAGGGGCTATTTTCTACCAAACCTTCTAATTATTAAAACTCTCTCTACACCCTGTGACTTAAGAAATCTCTTCATTTCAGAGACAAATTATGTCTGCACAGGAGATCCATGTGCCACAGCTCAACAGAGCAGCATTTTTACAGCACTGATGACAGCAGACACATTGTTTGGCAAAACACAAGCAAGAAAGTATTTGAAGGCACAGAACTGTTAGGACAGTACTGAATGACCACAGATGGTGGCAAGTGCTAAAGCAGGAATAGTTTTGTTTGCACAGCCTCAGGAAAACACAACCAGGAGAAAAAAATACCATAGAAACTACCGATTCTCACTGCAAAGGTGAGCTCAGGAGTAAACTAACACAGTATGTGCACAACAGAACAAACTAACAAATCACTTGATCTGGACAGAGATCCAAGGAAACCAATTCCCTTAAAAAAACAAATTGAATATTTGCACCCCAGGCTTTCCTCTCTTCTGACAGAAGCACAACATTCACTAAGCTTCATATGAGGCTCTAGAAGTTCAAACGATCAGAGAGTCAGCAGATCTCTCCAGATAAGCATACCATGAGATATGAGTTCAGCCCTTCTCCCTGAGCCCTGCTTGAAACTATGTGTGGTCAGAAACCATCACCAGAAAGCCAGGACCTGCTTCAGCTGGTGTCACCCCCCACCAAAACACACAGAGGGTGGGAAGTGGGTGTACAGACCAGGGATTAGCATTTTCTCAGGATTATAAACAACTAACAATTTTCAGTTACTCAGGTACATGCAAAACAAAAATGAATATATTTTTTTAATAAGTAAATTTTATATGGGTATAAAATGAATGTATTTACTGAATAAGCAATTTTATTTAGATATAAAATTAAAATTCATTTTGTTAGGCCAACAAAATGTCCCCAAGAGATTTATTCCTGGATCAAGAAGCATTTACCCTATCAGGAATTTTTACAACCTACACTCAATTTGTACTTCTCAACAGATAAAAGGACAAAGTAACATACAGACATTAAAATATATTTTCTTGGGGTATTATATCATTCAAATTTTCACTGTAACAATATAAACCAGGAGTGTATACTTAATAGCTTACAGTAACAGAATCCAGTGTCCCTCCCCAGCATACTTAAAAAGTATAAAATACTGCTTCTGTATTTATATAAAGACATTTACTTAACAGTAATTTAAGCACTTTCAAGAACTTCTCAGACTGTCAAGTTTGGTTTTATCAGGCATTTTGTGAATACAGCAAGCAAGACATTTAACAGCTAGTGTTGAGCAAGCATACCCCCTTTCTACTGAAACAGGTCATTGGTACATATGATAAGCTCTCCAGGTATCAAAGTGAGCTTCAACACAGCATTTTGAATATTTAGGATAGTAAGAACATTCACTTTTAGTTTGGGTGAGAATAGTGACATTAATTACAGCGATAGAAAATAAAAGCTATGGAGAAACAACAGGAACTACAGTGAAGCAGGAGGCTTCACAAACGATGTGAGCACACTTCAGGTAACTTGTAAAAAGAAAACCTGTGAAAGTGTGTGCAGATGCAGCAGCTACTCCTGTCAAATCAATGTATGTCAGATGCTGGACTGTTAGCAAGTATTTTTGGTTAGCCCACCCTTCCACCTTAAAAGAGGCAAAGAAAATAATACACACCAATAGAAAAATCTCGTTGGATTTAAGATGTCTGAACACTGCAATATAGTATCAATGAAGTAGCTGCCATGAAGGAATACAGATGCTCTGTCAAAGTAAGACACACTCTTGTGTGTACATACAGCCTTCTACATAGCTATTTATATACACCTACAGGAGACAAACAGGCCAACATAAAATCACATATGTAATTTCTTACCAAATACATTACTTAAAGGAATTAAGAAACATTGTATGAATTCTGGTATTTTGAAATTATTGTCCTGAGAGTTCATGGAATACAATTTGCACAGCCCCTTCAATGCACTTTAAATATCTTCCCACAAGAAATTTGTCAGGGGAGGGGAAAGTACCACGACATAAGTCATTTGCTGCCAGTGTAAGTACATTCCTTTTTTCTGCCGAAATTTTGGAGCAGTTAAATCTTTGCAACCTAAAAGTAGATATTAAAAGCAAAGATACTTTATAAATGCAGTTTCAACTTTACTTTTAACAGTGTGAACACTTAACTGAAGATTGGGAAGAAACTTTAAACAAGACTAGCCTATCAACATATCTTTAGGTTAATTCTATTTGCATGGCAAAGTTAAGATAACAAAAAAAGTCTAAATACTAAAAAATAAAAAGGCAACATTAGCTAGAATTTTAGTACTAGTTGAAGTTAATTTCAATGATATGTCTTTGAAATTCCTTTAAATTTTGCAATTCCCTTTTCTCAAAACATTGTTTATCTTTAGAACAAACTCAGTATTTTCATTATGAAATTTATCATGACATATGAATGACCACTCACTCTATTCTCTTCTAAAGATGTGGGTGAAAAATTTCAATAAATTTAGTGTTCTGTGCAATGTGTTGCATTACAAAGTATCAGACAAGAGAGGGGGTCAGGCACCTAGACTCCTACTCCCAATAATTACTTTATGACCCAAATTTTTGGTGCACTACAGTAATATTAATTATTATTTTTTCAACGCCAATATTTTTACTTCTGCCCTTATTTCCCTTCTGAAGATCTTGCTATCTATTTACTCAAATATCCAAAGGTCAAAATAACTGAAAATTTCAATTATCAGAAGACAAATGGTATTTGCTCCAATCTTTCAATGCATTTTTCCTCCTTTGCCATTATCAGATCAACAGGCTGATAAACAAAGCCAGTTTTTCTATTTGATTGGCTGCTTGTCTTGCACATTCTCCTCTTCTTGTCTGCATTCCTGACCTCATCAAAGTTCTGCCCTGCAGGTCAAATAAGACTCAGTCACCTACTCATTTTCCTCCAAAATGCTGGAAAAACAGTCTGTTCCAAATGGTTCATGCAGCAGGAAGTGAGAGGCCAAAATAACTGAGAGGATATGACATTTGGCTAACAGTTCCAACAGGCAGAAAGGCAAAGTCCCTGTAAATTTCTAGAGAAAACATCCTTAAATTCTCTATATAGTTCATACATTAAATATATATTGGTTTATCATTGAATCATAGAATAGCCTGAGTTGGAACGGACCTCAAAGATCCTCTAGTTCTGAACCCCCTGCCATGGACAGGGACACCTTTCACTACACCAAGTTGCCCAGAGCTCCACTCAGCCTGGCCTTAAACACTTCCAGGGATAGGGCATTCAGGTATTTTCTGCCTCTATACAGTCACTACAGGGCGGTCCCGTGGTGTAAAGGAGAGCACTCCGGACTCTGAATCCCAAGGACCTGAGTTCCAGTCTCAGTGGGACCGTCCCCTGGCAGTTCAATGCCTCCCTGCCATCCCATCCCGTCACATCTCGGATGCTCAGCAGGGTCAGCCCCGGTTAGTACCGGGTGCTGTGACAGTCCCGAGGACTTCACTGTCACTGTCCAAGCTTGCTCGGCCGTGGCAGATGGACCTCAGGACTTAAACGGTGGGGCCAGTTCTGTGCACGCTGTGCCTCACCTAAAAAATCCACTGTGCAGGCTGGAAGGGCACAGCCACGTGGGGAGAGCCCTGCCCAAATCGTCCTTCACGAAGTTTGGCCATACATACAGTCACTACACAGAGGAAGTGAGCAACAAGTGACTCGGTACATTCTTCAGTTACAGACCTCACCTGAGCCTCCCTTAGGGAAGCCTCTCTGAGCAGCTGTGTAGATTGAAGCAGCAGCAGCAGCTTCAGGCAGCTGACTTCGTGAATGTCACGGTGTAACAACCTTCACCACATGTCTTAGAAGCAGGTCATCAATATAAAATGAAAAACTCCTGGTTTTAGCACCAGAATTATTTACTTACCTTTTCCCACTACAATTACTTTTGTTCAGTCCTCCCACTTGGTTCAGTGCTGACCATGCAGTGAGACCAACATATGGTAAGGCAGCAGCTTCTACGTGACTGAGACACTTTGGCTTAAAAGACACCTGAAATAAAACCGTATCTAAGTCACACAGCAGATCCAATGTGACCTTTATTGAATTGCAGATTGTGTACTGCACTTTTTCAAACATCTTCATAACTAGTTGGAGTACAAATGAATTAAAAAATAAAGTTACTTAGACACTGAAGAAGAAAAATGCCAGTCTTTACAACCTTGGAGTTTTGTCTGTTAGCCACAGTTTTGAAAGTTTACCTCGTTTCCACTAGCTACCACAAACTCAGACAGAGTGCCCTGTTTCCATGGAGGGATTGCTGCCCACACCTAAAACCAAACGGAAAACAACTATCAATTTTTGTAGCATTGCACATGATTGTATGAACACAGAAAAGTTTCCTTCTTTAAAGAAATATTTTTTCCAATTTGCAGAATGTTTATTTGCAGTATTGTTTATCAGAAACTGGTTTTAGCTTACTTTACACAAAAAACATCACAAAACTGATGATAGTTCAATTGTACCATTGTACTGTGTATAAAACATAAATTTTCAAAACCCCCAAACCACTCCCACGCCAGGAAAGCCCAGATTGGAGGGGCTGGAGTGGCACAGAGTCAGAATCCGATACAGTAGAACTGGTGAAATGTGAAAGGAACTGGGGAAGGTGAAAGCAAACAGTACTTATGTCAGGACCCATGAAGTGGTTCTTGGGTAAAGCCAAAGTTCCTATCTTAAATTTCTAACGAAAAAAATAACTAATCCCTTCCTGTTAGAATTCTGTTTTCAGTCAAAAATGAAGCTTCATTTTGAGGGTGCACTTATAAATAAATAAATTCAACTCTTGCTACCACTGCAATGGACCAAAAACTGAAAAACAGAGAGAAAACTAACTTGCAGGAGCAAGTCTCTGAAAGACCACATTTTTCTGAGAAAAAATTAAGGGACCAAAGTGTTCTAGGAATTTACTGCCAGATAGGCCTCATTAAGAGTGCAACAACATTAAAAAAAATTAGGAGGAAAATGAAAGCTGAACATTACGTAGTATATTTTAACTACACAGGTTAGAAAAAAAGAGATTGGTGGTATCACCTCATCTCCAGGTTTGAAATAAGACACACTCAGTCCACATTCCATAACAACACCAGAGACATCCCGACCAAGTGTTAGTGGAAATTCAGTCTCCTCAGTTTTGAGTTTTAGGGGATCTCGCTTCATGTTTAAGGCTGTTGCACCATAACCACCTGCAAAACATGAAATTAACCATGACATACCATACATACTGAGTTTTCATTTATTAACTGGACAATTCCAATTAGAAAGCACTGTCTATACAAAATGTGCCTCATTCTGTTATAACTGAAGCATGCAAAAAATCTGCAGTATTTTATTCTTTCATAGATTTTACAAATAAAGAGCAAATCCCACGCTGGCTTATTTGTCCATGAGATGGCTCTCCATAATAAAAATATTTAGTATGTGATAACACTGTCAGAAATTCTAAGTCCACTTTCCAACAGCATCACAATAGCTAAAAATCCAAAAGAACTTAAAGCTTTCCATTTATCTTTCCAAATAAAGTACTGTAAAAAGCAACATGAACATCACAGAGTATTGTCACATCTCCTAAGACGAGTAACCTGAGCTTCTATTCTGTGAGAGACAGATAAATGGTCTGAAGTCTCGGAATATAAGAAGTCTGCATTCAGGCATGTACACCTATTCAAGTGTTTGGACAACTCTGCCTAGGTGCCCTATCATGATAGAAACGTGTCTTACTACTGAAAAGAAACAGACACAAAAGCAGGCAGCTTGAAAGCAGGATGAAAATGTAGTTTCTTTCAAATACCTTTACAACTGACTCAAAATACTACTCGCAGCCCAGCAGTTCAAGTGGGTCATTTAACAGGAATCCTCAGATAGCAAATGCACCTTAATCACAGCCCAATAAATAAATAAAGATGATTTTAAATCTATTTGAGACCCAAACCACAGATTACAGCTCTGACAGCAGCGTTTCTGCAGCTGTATTTGCATATTCTACTTAATTTGATATGCAAGATCACTTCTCAACATGAAATATATTCTACTACCACAACGTCCTTCTCCTGTTTTGAACCTTGAAATTGAGGAAGAAAGTTTGGTTAAATGTTTCAAATACAAAGAGCTGGACAGCGAAAGGCACAGATTTCATGAGTAAGACAAAAGCAGCTACCCAGACGTCAACTCAGGATGGGCATGGCAATGAACAACACTTTGTATCAGGCCACACATGCCGACTTTGCACTGATTTTGGCCTTCAGTCCCGTTCACCTCAAAGCGATGGGAAAACACAGCACTTCTCAGGGGGAACGATGGCCCTCGGATGGGCAAGTCTCCTGGCCAGGACAGCAGCACCACCCCGAAGGTGAGGACAGTGGAGGTGACCAGGAGAAAACTCCACCATGGCCATGCTCCCGACAGAAGGATAAAAGCTTACATTACCCCCGCAACACACAGCTTTCCTCAGTGGCTTTTTGTATCCTCTTCCCTAAAAACTTGAAAAACCTTTTTGTACTGTTCTTGCCCGAGAACCTGGCAGGACCCAGGTTTTCCAGCGGCGGCGGCGCCCCACGGGGCTCAGGGCAGCCAGAGGGCGTGTGCGGGGCCGGGCGTGTGCGGACTCGGAGTGTGCGGGGCCGGGCGTGTGCGGACTCGGAGTGTGCGGGGCCGGGCGTGTGCGGAGCCGGGCGCTGCGACAGCGGCGGTCCCGGCAGAGCCCCTGCCCTCCCGGCAGCGCGGCCGCCCAGGCTCGGCACTTACTTCTCATGCTAAGGTCGATGGGGTTCAGGCTGGCAGCGTGAACCCGAATGATGACCTCGTTCGGGAAGTGTATGATGGGGAACCCCATCTCCCTGGTGAAGCGCAGCACCTCGTTGCTGCCGTACCGGTCTATGACCCAGCTGGGCATGGAGGTCCGAGCCCGTGGAGAGGCACGGAGCCCTCGGGCCGGCAGCTGCACACCTGCCCAGCGCAGCGCCCGCCAGCGCGCCAGGCCCCGCGGCAGCATGGCCGGGGCGGCCGGGCCGAAGCGGGACAGGACAGGACAGAATAGCAAGGGACGGGACGGAGGAGCCGGGCCGGGCCAGGCCGGGCCGGGCAGAGCAGCGATACCGCCACCGGGGCTCCCGCCCCGCCCACGGCCGCTCTCCCAGCCAATGGGCGACCGCGTTCCTGGAGGCCCGGCCAATGGTGCCGCTCGGTATTGCAGCAAGATGGCGGCGCCCAGCGGCCACGCCGAGGCTGGGGCCAGGGTCGGAACCGGGGCTGCTCGGCGGGTTTGAGGAGGCGGCGGGCGTGGCAGTGATGTTGCGCTCCTCTCTCCACCAGGTCAGTGCCGCCACTCCGCTCAGAGGGCGTGCCGAGGAGCGGAGCGGACTCGCAAGGTGGCCGGGCCCCCCCTGTATCCCTCCTGCCCGCGCGGCGCGGATTGAGCCACGGCGGGTCCCTCTGGAGCCCTTCCCCCGGGCGCCTTCCCTCAAGGATCGCACTCTGTCCCCGTCCTGCCTGGCGGGGGCCCTGTCACCTCTCTTCCCTGAAAGAGGGGTTGCGCTTTTGTTGGAAATTATATGACATTCCTAAGGGCGGTCCCGTGGTGT
>VWZD01008623.1:137-52415 GCA_013396695.1 Sakesphorus luctuosus
AATGGCCTGAAGTTGTGTCAGGGGATGTTTAAGTTGGACATTAGAAAAACGTTCTTCACTTGGAGGTTGGCTGGGCACTGGAACAGGCTCTCCAGGGAAGTGGTCACAGCACCAAGGCTGACAAGGCTTCAGGAAGTGTTTGGACAATACTCTAGGGCAAGTGGTGCGACTCCTCTGGTGGTCCTGTGAGAGGCTAAGATTTGAACACAGTGAGTCTTATGAGTTCCTTCCAACTCAGCATATTTTGTTAGTCTGTGATTCTGTGAGATTAGCTCTTTTGGGAGGCCATTTTGAAGCCATGTCAAACAAGAAAAGATTTCTCCCTTGTGGGTGACTAAAGAGACTCTGGGAAATGGCATAGGTTTTATCCTGTCAAGACTGCTTCCTTGTTCTCCTTTTTAGTAGTTTTCTAGGCTGTTAATATCATATTTTCTTAGCCTTCCAGCACCTAAAGTGGGTGCACAAGAAAGCTAGAGAGGAGGTTTTCACAAGAGCATATAGGGAATGGCCTCAAATTGAAGGAAGGCAGATTTAGATTATATATTAGAAAGAAATTCTTTACTGTCAGTTCAAGACAAGGCTGGATGGGGCTCTGAATAACCTAGTCTAGTGAAAGTTGTTTGTGTCAAGGGCAGAAGGCTTGGAGCTAGATGATCTGTAAGGTCCCTTATAAGCCAAACCATTCTGTGATGCTATGATTCTATGAATTCTACCAGGCAAAATACTAGGAGAGGTTACGGGCCATGGTGAACAGAGCCAGATGACACCAGAATGAGAATTGCATATGTAGCTGCAGCTCTTCCTTGGGGCATCATGTAATGCTATTAGAGAGAACTGGATATCTCATAATTAAATATTGCTGTGTATTGCTAGTCATATGTTTAGTAATTGTGATCGCATATATTTTTTTGTAACATACAGATTTCATCAAGTGTAAATAATGATGTAGGTTGCTGAAATCAGTTGATTTCATTTGGAGTTATAAAATAGGATAAGAGTAGGTCAGGACACAGAGCAATGAGGGACCCCACCTCTCCTCTCGCTGCTTAGGCATAGAGACAGTCTTGTGAATATGTCATAGCCCACAGTGGTCTGAGCAAAATGCACCATTGGTCATCCTGCTCTTCAAGGAACCTGTCCACCTCTGCCATGAAGAAACTCTGCACTTCTTGTCCATAGCTATCTCCACTAAAGATAAAAGGGCAATTTGATGCTCAATTTGGCAGATATGGTAATATCTGCCTTCTATTGCCCCTGGAAAGGCAGGAAAGGGTTCACCTGAGGAGAGGTAGGATTGAGCCATAAAGGAGTAATGAGGGGTACTACAAGACAAAAAGGTCAGTGAGTGACTTGAGAAGAACAGTTGAGAAGAGGTCAGATACAAAGAGCTGAGATTACACTAATCTTCAAAGATTCAAAATAAAAAGGTGGAATACAGCTGTACAGCATCCTCTTACTGAAAAAACCCCAAACAATCCCAAACCAAACCAACCAACCAACCAAACAAATCCAACAAACCTGAAAAGGGCTTGAGCATATCCTGAGTAAGACTTTAAGGTTCATGAAATAGATTTATAAAATAATTTTGCTACTAATGCTTCTAGAAAGCACAAAATTATACAAGCATTAGGTTGGTATAATGCTTTGTGTCTTGTTTCCTGTGACATAGCTGCCACCAATGATGATTAGGGGAGAGAAAACAAAAATCACAAAATAGGTTGACACTACTTTTCTGATGGTTCTTCTACTGAAGATTTGATGAATCCCATGAGAGCTCTGCTCACAGTCACGTACTGCTGCACTGGCACCCAGTTTCCCCAGTATTATGGACTTCAGCCATGCAGGTCACTACCCTTGTAAAAGTCTTGTGATGATGAAAGCACACAAGAGAGACCAAGCTTCAGCTCTTTTCAATTAGACTTACAGCTTTTCCAGAGGCTGTATATCTCAAGAACAGTTTTGCAACCTGTGTCTACTCATGATGGAGGTCTAAGGCCTCCTCTTGGAAGGAAAAGTCAGCAAGTAGAGCTGGGTACAGGCTCAGTAGAGATATTCAGCATCTAACAGAGACAGTGTAAATAACAAGGTTCCTTTTCCAACTCAAAAAGCTTGGTTTTGTCTGAAGGGAGTGCCTGGATTCACATGATATGAGCCATTTCAGAAAGGAAAAAAGTCCTGATAGGCTAGCTGCCATAAAATTAGCACTACTGGTATTTAAGAGAGACTTCCATGAGTGAAAAGAAGGCCAAACTAAAAATTATAGATAAAAAACTCACTATACATTTTTCTGTCAGGTCTTGATAGCTGTGCTTTAAGGAAGATGGCATTGGTATAACTTTGGTGACAGAATTCCTTGAGAAACTAGATGTAAGATAAAAGTACTGTCTCAGTCCCTGGTCTGTAGTAGTAACAAAATAAAACACTCCAATAATAAGCAGACTTCTAGTTGCATGTCAAAAATGCTTGTTTAAATTGCTCAAGAATGAAAATATTCAGAGGATTAGCAAGTTGAGATGAGCAACTGTGTTTATTTTGTTACCCCAGGTTATTCTCCTGTCATTTGTGGTGGACTTCCTGCAAGCATGCAAGCCTGGTGTTTTCCAGCAGATGTTTATATAAATTTGGCTATAATTAAGAAAACCTGAGATATTTGACTAAACTCTCCAATTTAGATATTGAGTAATTAAGCAATGACTAGTCTGCTTGACATGCTTGTGCTGCATAAAACCATGATAAACGTGTTGGGGATGAAATGAAAAGTCTGAGTGTCTATAAAGAAGAAGGAGGCACATCAAGTGACAGAGAGAGACATTGTGGACAGCATTTTCAGCTGTGGAATGAATGTTCCCAAAACCCGGGTTCCTAAGCCAACCTTACAGTTTGTCTGGACTTAATCCATCACATGCTTTAGGAAGACATCCTGGCTGCTGAAGAGTTAATGCTGTGTGGTGGCTGTGTGGGTCAGATATATTAACAAACTGGTGTTTCTTCTTTTTTTGATAAACTAGTCATCAAGAAAATCAGAGGCAGTAGAAATGTTGGCTACAGTAAACTTCATTGGGAGTCAGCATTTCAGGATCTTTTTAGTGGTAAGCTGGCTCTTGAAAGGAGGGCAGGCCCTGCAACTAATGGCAGAAGTCATTAAGCCAATTAATTGAGAAGAGTGAGGAATAGCAGAAAAGAGGAGAGGACCATGACCACACCTCTGCCCCACAAAATGGTGCTTTGCTGTGCCTTGCTTGTCCCCCTCAGCATTGGGCAGTCCTGTATTCTCCATGCAATTGAGGAAATTACCTCAAGTTGCAACAGGGGCAGTCCTGTATTCCCCGTGCAATTGAGGAAATTACCTCAAGTTGCAATTTTTTATTAGGAAAAAATTCTTTACTAAGAGAGCATTCAGACATTGCAAAAGTCTGCCTAGGGGAGTGGTGGAGTCACCATACCTGGAAGCATTTAAAATGTCTGTATGTGGCACTTGGGGACATAGTTAAGTAGTCAATAGAGCAGTATTGTGTTAGTGGTTGAAACTGATTATCTTTGAGGTTTTCTCCAGCCTTCTCAATTCTGTGATTCCATGCTACAGCCTTCTGACCCAATACTGTCATCCAGCCATGCACGTAGACATAAGTCATAGAATGTCAAGGGTTGGAAGGCACCTTAAATATCATCTAGTCTCAACCACCTCTGCTAAGGACAGGGACACCTCCCACTACACCTGATTGCTGAAGGCCTTCTCCAACCTGTCCTTGAACACTGTCAGGTTTGGGGCATCCACAACCTCCAGTGTCACACTACCCTGACAGTAAAGAATCAGTTTCTCATGGCTAATCTAAACTCCTCCTCTTTCACTTTGTATGCATTATTCCTTGTCTTATCACTACAGTTCCTAATAAAGAGTCCCTCTTAGTTTCCCTGTAGTCCTGTTCAGATACTGGATGATTGCTATGAGGTCTCCATGCAAGCTCCTCTTTTCCAGGATGAGCAACCCCAACTTTCTCAGCTTGCCTTAATAGAGGACATGTTCCAGTCCTCTTGTCAACTTCATTGCCCTCCTCTGGACATGACCAACATTTCCATGTCCTCTTGTGCTGGGGGCCCCAGAGCTGGATGCAGCATTCCAGGTGGGATCTCACAAGAGCTGAATAGAGAGGTGCAGAATCACCTCCTTTGACCTGCTGACCATGCTCCTTCTGATGCAGATGAGGATTCCATTTGCTTTCTGGGCTGTAAGCACACAGTGCCAGCTCATGTTGAGTTTTTCAAGTCCTTCTCCACAGGGCTGCTTTCAATCCCTTTTCCCTGCAACCTGTAGATGTGCCTAGGACTGACAGGACCCAAGTGTAGGAACTTGCACTTTGCTTTGTTGAACTTCATGAGGTTAGCATTGGCCCACCTCTCAAGCCTATCAAGGTCCTTCTGGATGGCATCTCTTCCCTCTGGTGTGTGACTCCACCACACAGCTTGGTGAGGGTGCCCTTGATCTGACTCTGTGTGGCTGACAAAGATGTTGAACAGGATCAGCCCTAGCATTGACCCCTGAGGGACATCACTTGTCACTGGTTTCCATATGGACAATGAGCCACTGACCACAACTCTTTGTGTGGCCATCCAGTCACTTCTTTATCCACCAAGTGGTCCATCCATCCAATTCAGAGACAAGGATGTTGTCTGGAAGTGTCAAATGCTTTGCATAAGCCCAGGTAGAGGATGTCAGTTGCTCTGCCTCTGACCACCAATGGTGTAGCTCTGTCATAGGTCACCAAATTTGTCAGGCATGGTTTGCCCTTAGTTAAGCCATTTTTATTGGCTGTTACCAATGACTTCTTTGTTTTTCATGTACTTTAACATAGTTTCCAGGAGAATCTGCTCCATGGTCTTGCCTGCACATAGGTCTGGTACGTGATTTCAAGGGTCTTCTGCTATCCCTTTTTAAAAATAGGAGGTTTATTTCCATGTCTATTTCTGTGTTTCCAGTAGTCTGGAACTTTGGCTGACTGCCTTGATTTTTCAAAAATGATGGATTGTGTCTTAGGAACTTTGTTACCACCTGCCTCAGGACCCTCCTTCCTGAGAAAGTCATCCTTCCTTCCTGCAGGACCTCTCTGCAACTCTGGCTTTCTAAGTTTACAGGTCTTTATATAATGAAAAGCAAAATGGAGTGTACTTTGGTGACTCTTTGGAAATGGATGCATGCAAGTTGTTAAAATGAATGAGAAAAGTAGAAAACAAACCTTGGTAATTTGTAGCAGCAATCTCTAAGACATTTAAATTATAGTACAATGAATTGTTCTTCTTTCATGCCAGATTCTCTTAATTTGGCAGATTTAGCTCCTGTAAAAAATCTGGCTTCTTTTTTTTGTTGTTGATTTGTTTGTTTGTTTGTTTGTTTGTTTGTTTTGTCGGGGTTTTTTTGTTTGGTTTGGTTTGGGGTTTTTTTGAGGCTATAATCCAGAGGGATTATTTGCCAGGGTCACAGTTCTGTGGTAGATTTCCTCTCTTCTTCAGAACTGATCTTCTGGACAGAAAGTTCCTTTTTGTCTATGGATATATTGATTTCATGGTGTAGTGCAGGAAAGTTTGCATGGCTAGCAGCAGATTTACTGTGTTAATTTAAACTGTTATTTATTTATTATGTCCTGGTTTAAAGGTAAACCAGTAGAAGAAAAGAACCTGGCTCAAGAGATATTACAAGTCAGAGTTACAATTTACTGAAAAAGATTACAATAAATACAATGATACAGAGAAAAACTGGTTTTAATCCACAAAGAACTGATGTATAACCAGTGCCCTGGAGCACAAACGGAGTGATGTCCATTATCTCCTGTGCTAAGGGCCACGTGGTCCCTATGAGTGCAAATTAAAAGGAAAGGAAAACCTGTTGGTGAGGATGATGGTCGCAGTCTGGTTGAGAGTGGCAGTCACAGTCCTGTCGAGGTTCTGGTCCTCCTCTGGATCTGATGTGTGGTATCAGAAGTCCCCAAACCCCAAGATTACATATGCTCAGGTTCAGGTGGGAACGTCCAGTACCTCCCCCAGGGCAGAGAATTCCACAATGGGTGATTTAACTCTGTGAGTCATGGGATATTTTTGGAATCTTTGATGGCCAGTTAGCAAACATGATGCCTCAGGCTGGGTCTGAAGGTGCTAATGCCTCCCTGGAGGGGAGTTTATCACAGCTGAGTCATTGGTGTGAAGGTAGGAACATCCTCCTATCTCACGGGGTTCTTTAACACCTGTAACTAGGACAGTTTAATATAGCAGTAAAAGCTTTCTGCTGTTTCATGTGAAGTGTTCTGTTAATACTAATGGCGGTAGTTTTCACTTATGCTAAAATATAGCCTTCTTAGCTACTTTCTCGTTACTATTTTAATATGTCTTTACAAATGTTTTAAATATAATTGGATCAAATGTCGTGGTAAAAAACATGACTGGCCTGCATATAGTTTTATCTGCTGTGGTGTTGCCAGTGAATAAAACTAAGATTTCTGTTATGAAATCAATGAAATATTCCTTAAGTTGTGAAAGAAATCTGTGTGTCACTGTTGCTTTCAGGCCATCCCAGGCAATCTGGTTTATAGATAATGATGTTAATGCAATTACCCGTGGCAGATGCCTCTCCTTACCAGAGCTGAGGGCAAAATGAGAGTTAACTTCTCTGAGCTGAAACTGTAAATTTCACATTGTGAAAAAACATCCTTCTAATATTTAACATTAAACTAGTGACTTTTATTTAAGCACTCAAAACACTTTACAAGCCTTAACTAATGAAGCCTTACAACACCCTGCAGTGCACTGTAGGAAAGTGCTGTATGAGATTATTAGATTGAAGGCCTGCCAGCTGGCACAGAGCCTGTGGCACAGAGAGTCCTGCTGCTCCACCAGGCAGGAGACAGACCTGCTTAGAGACCTGCTTGGCTATTCTCCATCATCAAAAGTAGATAGGCAGATCTCTCTGAAGGTGTGCCAGGAATTTATCAGTTGTGTGTTTTATAATGACATTCAGATATGATTCTTTTTTTGTAAAAATAAATTGATTCCTTATTAAGGCAGTTATATATAGGAAACAAACCAGACTATGAAATATGGAAAGAAGAAGTACTGACACAGACATGGAGAACGGTGCTGGTGAACAGCCTGGACCATACCAACTGCATATATGAAAGACTTTTGTGGGAGTTTGAAAGTTATGCATTTTACTGTATGGGTTCTAGTTCAAAGGTTTTATTGTCATGCCCCCGGGGTGAATTCTCCCTGAGGCACACTCCCCAATGAGTCATCATGCTGCTGAGGCATGGGGACTGTCTCCTAGGTAGAGGCTGTGCCGCCTGGGGTGTGTTCATGTTCCTCCCTTGCCCCGTGCTGCCAAAGAAGCTGCCACTCTGGCTGCTGAACAGCAGCAGCCAGGACCCTTTGGGGCTAGCCCTGGCAGGCCTGGGCTTGGGGCAGACCCATTTGGAGATTGCCTCTGCCTCGAGTTGCCGATGCAGCTGCCAGTGCTGCGCCTGCCCCTCCTATGCATTTCCACCTCTGTCCTAATCCCACTGGTTATCTCACTGGTGTTCATCCCTTGGTTCCTGTTGGGTTTGATCCTTCCATTTCCCCTATTGGCTAGCTGAGTGCACAAGTCACTCCCTTCCCCTGAGCCCTTACCCAATCCTGTCCAAGTTCCAGCACCTTCCCCTCAGAATCCTATAAAACCCGCATGATTGCACAATAAAAGGTTTTCACCACAAGTCCCTCTGAGTGAACAGACCTCACTCTTGCTCCCCAGCTTGGAGAGACCGGCAGGAACCGTCTCCTACCCCTCAACACTGTATAGTTATAAGATGTTGCAACTGCACTTAGTGTTGCAGCCCAGCCCCTCTGCATTGGCCCCTTGGGCCTTCCTTCAGCTCCTCCTCCTTGCAACTTTTTCTTCCTCTTCTGCTTTTTTTGTCTTCAGGTTTCCAAAATTGAAACAGAAAGGTTGGAAAAAAGTATTCTTTAGTCTTTGGCCTTGCAAATACGGTAAGTGTGCTGGGTTAGCACAGTAGGGTTGGCAATGAAACTTAACCAGTGTAACACAGAACGGACCTGAAAATGCAATGTTGTGAAATTGTAGTTGAATAGTCAGTGTCAGAAGACATGCAGATGACAAGGACAACAACAAAACCCCGAATGGTTTAGCTGAAAAGTACATATCAAAACAGAGCAGTACTGATTGCTAAAAAATTCACTACCCAGGGATTTGAGTGGTAAAAAAACATATTTTAAACATGTTACAGAAACTAAGCGAGTATGGGAATAAAGAGGCTTAGGACAGCCTGTTTCTCCCACAATGTTCACACTCTGGACGCACACAGCAGCAGAAGCACATGTGCTCACAGGCAGAGCACAAGGTACTGACCCCACAGCAAGCTGTGGTAAACCTTGGGAGGAGAGTGGCCAGAGGGGCAGCCTCAAGTCCAGCAATCTTTGTCTGGTTCCTGACAGCTGACCAGAAAGGAAAAAAAGAAAAGGCAAAATGAACCACCTGAACCTCATTAAAGTTGTCCAGCAGCCCTTGGCAACAACAGATTTGAATAGCCTTGGTTAGAGGGTGCTTCTGTGCTCCTGGTGCACTAAGTTCAGTCCTGGGCTCATTTTAATTCTGCTTGTTAGGGACATTGCAGGGCCTGGCTGTGGATTTGGCAGTGCTTTTACCATTTGGTGCAATTTAGAGTGGGTGGTGGTGGTGATAGCAGCTGTGGTGACTGGTGCTGAGGTGCAGCACTAGACACTCTCAGGACCCAGGGCCCTCTGTGGCACAGAATCACTGGTCTGACATTCCTGTGCACAAGACTCGGTTGCCACAGCAGTTTTACTGCCATCATATGTGATCCTCCAAGCTGCTTCCATGTCCTCTCCCCTCAGGTTCTCATGGCAGATTTTGGATGTGGTTTTAATCTGAACTTCCTGGCAGCAGTGGGAAGCCCCTGGAGCTCAACCCTGAACCCAAACTACGAAAAGCAATCTCTCTCAAAATTCAGTTCAGGCCATGAGTTTTGTCTTGGACGTGTAGCTATGGGAGCCACCTGGCTGGTTTGGATCTTGGTGGGGATTTTCCCCAACATTTTGGGGCAGAGCATTGCAACTTGAATGATGGCAGGCAAGTTCTGTTTGTGTTTTTCCCAAGTTGCCTGGGCTTGCTTTAGATATAATAACGCTGATGTGGTTTTTTGGTAGCAAGCAGTATGTGTTTGAGTCACAGCGTGTGCTTTGCCCTCTCATTCGGGGTTTCAAATAAACATATTGTTTACAGCTACCGCTAGAAGAAATAATCCTTTGGGCATAATCTAATATGCAATTTCTTTATACTCATTGTGGGACTGCAATATCATGATCAAATTTCAAAAGGTTGATAAATCCTTGCTCATCATATTTATTTAGTAAGGGCAGGACCCTTCAAAGAGCTTATTTTAATAGCTGTTCCTTGCTTCTAGTTTTCAGTAAAACTCATTTTTGAGAATGAGGCCAATGAATTCAAACACTTGAGTTTTTTAATTATTAAAGTTTTGCAGCTGATTCTCTAGCATTTCAGTGTAGTATCTAAATAGAATTACACTGTGTACTTTTTTTTTTTTTGCAACAGCTCTTAGAAAGGCACTTTGCTTTAATGCTTTATCAAGAATAGTGTGCCCAGCAGGTTGAGGGAAGTGATCCTTCCCCTGTACTCAGCACTGGTGAGGCCACACCTTCAGTATTGTGTTCAATTCTGAACCCCTTAGTTCAGGAAAGATATTGAGTGGGTCCAGAGAAGAGTGATGAGGCTGGTGAAGGGACTTGTGCACAAGTGCTATGAGGAGAGGCTGAGGGAGCTAAGGTTGTTCTGTCTGGAGAAGAGGAGCCTCAGGGATGACATCACCACTCTCTGCAACTACCTGAAAGGGGATTGTAGCCAGGTAGGGGTTGATCTCTTCTCCCAGCCAACCAGCAGTAGAACAAGAGGTCATGGGTTAAAGCTCTGCCAGGGGAGGTTTAGGTTGGATATTAGAAAGAATTCTTTGCAGAGAGAGTAATTAGGCATTGGAATGGCTTGCCCAGAGCTGTGGTGGATTCACCATCCTTGGGTGTTTTTAAGATGAGACTGGATGTGGCACTTAGTGCCATGATCTAGTAGTCAGAGTGGTGTTGGATCAAGGGCTGGACTTCATGAGCTTGGAGAGCTCCTCCAGCTGAGTTCATTTATGATTCTATGATTCTAAGTGCTTTGTGAGTTCTCCTTCTGTCTTACCTGCTTATGGTTAGTTATCTACCAGTTAATTATTGTCCATTAATGCTCTCTTCATTTGTGCTAGGCATAACTCTTAAGACACTTCTGTTCTAGACCTAATTCCTGTAGCAGCCCTTTCCTGCCTCATAGACGTTGTCTTTGTTACTTTCACTACTTCTCCAGTGGGTATGTGTACACAATTACAAAACATGATCTTTTGAATTCAGTGATGATCCATAGGTTTTGCAGGGCTGAAACATGATCTCTTGAGACTCAGTCATGATGCATAGAGTTTGCATTTCTTGGATTAAGTGCTATAGATGTAGACTATGTCTCCATTTAGACTAACATAACATACAGCCGTCTCTGAAAAAGATCATTTTCATAATTTTTATATTAGTGTCTTAAAAGGTAATGTATGTTTTGGGATCAGGATGAAGAGTTTTCAATATGTGCATTGAAGATGACACATACCAGCTGCCAAGAAGTCATTGGGGCTGCCTCCTTCTTTGGGAGTAAAACATCTTTGGGACCTGGATGTTTTTGCAGCCTGTGTAGGCTTTTGCCTTCTGTGTGGGCTGTTGCTGCCAGCTATGCAGCTCAGCCACAGACCCCTACCCCTTTCTGGCAGTGATGGCAGAACCTCTTACTTGACAAAGATAGGCTCTGTCTTCCTGCGTCACTTAGTAGTCTCCTGCTTGGAAGGGCTTGATTCCAGCAGAAATGCACAAGAGAAGCTGTAGGAAACCACATCACTCTCCCTTGTGCTTTGTACGAAAAAAATCCATCCTTAATTGCATACTTGGTACTTGTAGAACTTTATAATTTGTGTGTTCAGAAGATAAATGACGTCTTGTTTGTCCATCTAATAAGAACTCAGAAATACAGGTGGCCAAAGAGGAATATAATAACATTTGTGTTGTTATCTATGTTTGTGTCCCTTGCTTTCAAAGGAGTCCTTGCTGCTCTCTTTTCTGTGCCTCAAACACCCCTGAATGTGTCAAATAACAGTGGTTAGTTTACAGGCTAAATTGCCAACCAAAGGCATCTTGAGTATCAGGGAAAGCAAAGTCAAGTTCTACTGTTCTACAGCATCTGCTGGGTACAACTTGGATCTATAATTTCCACAATTTCAACACTGCATAGAGTTGGATTTAATATTCTTTTAGAAGCTGATAACTGCTTTAGAGTAAATTACTGCAAACCTCATAGTATACATCCTTTGTTTTGACAGTGGAAGACACTGGTGCTGAAGCACTTCAGTGGAGCAGATGTACATGCATTAGTTCTGAACATGGACTAATATTGCCAATGTTGTCCTTTGGAAGCTCTCCCTCTGGCCTTGGGGTCTAAAGCAAACCCTTGTACGCCTAACTACAAGTTGTGCTGGGTGAATGTGGGGGACAGGCAGTGCAGGAGGCAAAACTGAGGAAACAAGGATTTCATTACTTAGCAGAGCACATACCCTACTTAGAATCTGGGTCAAGCCATTGGGTCTCTACTGCTCACAACAGTGGGACCTGAAATGCAAGAAGGACTATGCTGAACATAGTTGAGGTGAAGATCACTGCTCTTTTCTGAGACATTATCTGGCAAGAAAAGGCTTCTAGTGGCTTTGAGAAACATACCTCCTTAAAAAGGTATAAAAGGGAATTTCAAGGTATAAAGGGAATTTCAAGGGGTGGAGGCAAGAAACTGAAAGGTGAAGAGTATCTATGATATTCATGAAAGGAGATATATGCGAGGGCATTGTGTGAGAAGTGCCACCTCACTACCAGAGATATATGTAAATTAAAACATGCTCCAGAAACTTTGCAGATGAGACAAGTATACACACTGTAATTGTAGGACTGTACGCCAGTGTCTGTTTATTATCATTTTATTAGCAACAACAGAAGAAAATCTCAGCCATACAGTAAAACTCAGAGGAGAACCTGTGAAGTTACAGCTTTGAATATGTAACTGGAAACATTTTGAAATTAGCTATTGTCAGTGCCTTGGATCTCAGTATTTTCTTGCACATCTAAATTCAATTACTAACTGCTCCTCTAACTTCTACTTCCTGACAAGCCTCAGAGGAGGGTTTCACTTTTTCAAGCTAGGAAAGCAGAAAAGACAGTAATCCATGACAGGAGAGGGACTGCAGGTGGAGAATGGGTTCAGAGCCCTAGTGAAAATACAGAGACCTAGTGAAAATACACCCTAAAAGGGGCACCTAGAGGTATCTACAGAATGGCCTCTGATCCAGAGCCTGTGGTTGTGACTGCCATGCAAATACCAGCGGAGGCAAACTGGGAATGCATAGAAGGTCTCCTGATTCTTAGGAAAATGGGGCTTCCAAACCATAGTTCCCAAATGTCCTTGGCACTCTGATCAAAATGAATCTGTGTTCTGAGTGACTGACTGTGCATAAGGTCAGTCTCCAGTGTTGAACTTAGTGAGATGAAGGCACTCAGGTCTTCCACTGGACATAGCCAGGGCTATGTTCTTGCAGTTACAAGAAGCTTCTGAATTTCATAATGTGCCCACAATGGTTCCTGATTCTGAGAGGTGTGAGATATGGCATTTAATGCCATGGTCTAGCAACCATGGTGGTAGTGGATCAAAGGATGGACTTGATTATCTCAGAGGTCTTTTCCAATCTGACTGATTCTATGATTCTATAATTCCATGGCTTTTCATGAGTGTGGAGAGGGCAATGCACTCAGGAGGGACAGAGTGCAAGTTGTCTTTGTGCATTCTCCAAAAAGCTGGGTCTTCAGACTTCTATAAATCTTGCTTCTCTGCAAATGTAGGCAAAAAGCTGCGACCCACACCATGACAGCAGCATGGGAAAGGGCTTCTTCACCTCCTGGAAGAGCTGATACCATCCTAATCTTGCTTCTCTGCTTGAGAGCTGCAATGGCAGACATTGCAGCTGAGAACCAGCAAGCTTCAGATCAGAGGAGAGAAGATGAAACTGAGCTTGTGAGAAGGAGAATATGGAGCCAGGAGAAGAGGAGAAGGTAATATGTATTCATTCTGTCTTTTGTTCACTTTGTCATCTGTTCTCTGTTCTAGACCTGTTTACCACCAGCGTCATGTCAAACTTCTGTACACGTGAGCTCTGCTGCTGACTGTCTTACCGACCCCTGAGGAATCAGCTAGAACATGGCTTGTTTAAATAAGCTTATGCTTCAAGATTGAACTAGATTTTAGACTTATGAAAAGAACAATAAGAGGGAAAAGATTAGTCTTGATGGTGGAGTTGCTCCTCAGAGAATGCAGTAGTCACAAGTTGGTTCTCATAATTCTCAGGTGCAGTCATGTCTTCCTAAAAGTAGGGCCACAAAGTGTGATATTGAAAGGTTAAATAGATCTCAAAACCCCCCAAAGCCAATAGGCGGATAAAAAAAGGAGAAGAAAGTCCAGGGAAGGCTGGCTCAAATGGAGATCCGGTAAAGAGAAATCATGTGAAGGTTTTGCAGGAGTAAATCCCAGGCTGGAGATAGAGCCAAGCTGGCAAAGGTCTGCAATGTTATATCTTTCCAGGATAAGGCATAAAACGGGCAGACAACTGTGGCTTGCTTCCTTGTGGTCTGGCCTCAATCCTTGAAAGGTTAGTTGAGTAAAAACAGCTTCAGGGAGAGGTGGCTTCAGGGTCCTGTGGGGCAAATGGATTCACTGAGACCCATGGAGGACATGCAAAGTCTAATGCATAAGGAAGGACCTGAGTAACCGTGCAATCTATTAACCTCAGCCCCAAATTTTTGGTGATTATTGGAAAACAGTGAGATTGTCATGAGTGTTTTGCCTGCTCTGTCACATATTGTATTTTATATATACCAGAATACTGTATGGGGTCTAGCCTTCCATTTAAAAATGTTTTATTAGTTTATCTGTGTGGTAGTTTTGACCTTCATATTAGCAAGGCCTAGGTTAGGCCTTAATTTTAGTAGGCCTCAGTTTTAGTAGGCCCAGATGGTGTTACGTAGATTAGAAGGGACAAGTGTCACCTGACTTAAGCAACCAAAGAGATATTTCATATGATCTGATGTCAAAATAGGTATAAAAACAAGTGAGGGAGGTGCCTCTGACTCTTTCCTTCATGGCTGCTTGACTGGGAGGGAGGTGTGTGTTGTTCTGCGCAGCCAGGCCTCGCTGCTGCTCACTGCTACTTTCGAAGCTGTTTTGGTTTAGGAAAGTAAACATCTTATTGTTAGGGTTTTTTCTCCTCTCTTGCTGAGTATTTTTTCAGGAAGAGTCTTTTGGGGTGTTTTTGTGGGCTGAGGTGGTGGAATCTGCATTATTGTGTGGGTAACTTGGTGTGGAGTTATTGTGTCTTTTTACCTTTGTATATACGTGTTATATTATAGTTTTAATTTTAATTTTCCCCTTTCTGTGTAAAAATATAAACCTGTTTTAAGTTTTAGGGGTTTTTAGTTCTTTCCCTTTTCCCTTGGTGGGGAGGGAAGCTCTGACTCTGTGTGTCTCTTTTGCCAGCTCAGCCGAACACAGTCTGGGAGACAAAACATGCGTTCTCCTCCTCACCAACAGTGAAAGACCACAGCTAGCTACTGGAGAAGAAATGTCCCTCTGATCCCTTGGAGAACCTGGGCTTGTGGGGTCACGTCCTAAATGGCAATGTGTTGGATCCATCAGGCATCCATTACTATGTCACAGGGCACCTGCAGAGAGAGATGAGGAGAGTGACCTGTATTTGAAATGGCTTACTGAGAGTTTTGATCTACAGACTTGGAGTGGATGGCTGGCCTGGTAACATCCACGCAGTACTTTTGCTTTCAGGATCCAAAGTCACTGGCTCAGGTACCATATCATTTTCAGTGAATACACGTCATAACACCTTCCCTACAAAAATGTTCAAGCAGACCTTTGTGCTCCATACTTCATCGCTTCCTAGGGAAGCTGAAGGCTGCTGCCACATGGAGTACTATTGTACCTCTTAGCAATGGTTGCAGCTAAGAGGAAGGATTTCTTTTTATGCCTACAGCTGCTCATCCCCATTTATTTCCCATGAGGAAATGGAGTCTTAGAAGATCAGAAGGTGATAAGGCTCCCAGAAGTAATGTCTGGTCTGATATATATTTTTCAGAACAGAAAGTGTTCACTTGTGTGAAGCAAAGGTAACAGCAAAACTGTTATCTTAAAGCAGTTTTGGCACGACCTATGAAACATAGAAAGAACTTGAAACAAATCTGAGAGTGTTGCCTTTGAAAAATTTCAAACATGGCCATAAATTTTGTAGGACTGAGCACTACAGCTTTGGAAGGCATAGATAATCATGCTGACAGGTGTAAGCTCAGCTGGTTAGAGCATGTTGCTAGTAACACCAAAGTTGTGGTTTCAACTCCTGTATGGGCCTTTCATACAAGAGCTGGACTCAATAATCCTTGCAAGTCCCTTCCAACTCAGAATATTCTGTGATTATTGTTATTTGGTGTTTTCTTCAGGTGACACAGTGGCAGGGTGTCTGTGGTCTGGCCAGTCCAGTCTCCTGTGAGAGGCAGCAAGAGAAGACAGTTACTTCTCTGTTTTCTTCTTCACTTCTTTTGCGAAACCTGTCAGTCATGCTCTTTAGGGCCTTCAACACCACTCTTAGGCAATGCAGAAATCTGAAGCAGAGCTGAGGGCTTAAACCATAACCTTCACAGAGCTGGAACAAATGAATAGTTCCAATAGTATCCACAGCACAGGGCTCTCTGTAATGCTGGCATGTGATTGGAGTGACATGGGACCTGGGCTTGCTGAATGCCAGATACAAATGAACATGCAAGATAAAGAGGATTGTATGGGAGTATGTTGCCTGAATGGAGCATTTGACATGTCCTCACTCCCTGTAAGGTGGGCTGGAAAGATCCTTACACCTGGTGTATATGCAGCTGGACTATGTTACCTTGCTGAAATATCCTGACCTCCCTTATATGTATTTTGATTTTTTCATTGCAGAATGCCTTAGAGACATATTCATGAATTTACTGCTGGGCTTTGTTTAGAGGAAAAAGAAACAGTTCTTGGAGGGTCTGTAAAAAACAATGTATGTAGACTGTCTGTATAAACATATGTATGAATATATGCATAGTTCCTCAATTTAGCATATGGAGTTAAGATGGAAAAAAATAATTTTGAATCTACCAACTTTGAAAGGACATACTAATGCAGAGCCAAAACATGAGAATCTGACCGAGGTCGGTTTATATATATGAGTAAAAATATTTACTCAGCTAGTAAGTATTTGATTAACCTTTGTTTATTGCTTCAAGATGAGAGACAGTTAAAATACAGGAACTTGTGGATTATATTTTTGCTTTTTGGCTAGTGTTCACTTCCTCTGCAGAGAAAAATATGCTGTAGTTAGGAAAAGGACTTTTTTTTCTCATCTCAAAGTCTGTATTTCAAACTCCAGAGCTGAACTCAAGAGAAATGTACCTATTCAACTCTTTCCTTTTCAAAATAAAGCAGAAACAGACAGGAGCAATGTGAGGCCATGCATCACATAACTCCCATGATGTGGCTCACATGGAGATACAGGTTAAAGCACGTGCAGTTTCTGCTTTCTGAGTTGGAGAGAGACCTGGATTTTTTTATTTGTAATTTAAAACTGAGCAATGTCAAACAGTGAGCCTTTTTAGGCACTTTTGGCTTCTAAGGCTTTACTTTACGAGATGTTTTACACTTCAAACTTGCTTGTTTCAAAGGAAGGACACAAACCCCTTTGTAAGCTGTGCATTTCTGCTAACAAGACCCACCTGCCACAACCATGTGTCATCCTAGCTTGGGTCAACAAAGCAATGCTGCCACTCTGTGAAGAGCTCTTGCGTGCACCAGTTTGAAAACTGCAATGAAATCACCCATTTTTTCCCCTGTTATGTAATCCAGGTTAGGAATTGTTTTATTCTGAATAATCTGATGTGAGCATGTTGCAATACAGAGAGGGCTGCCTGCTGCTGGCTTCTGAACCAAAGAGAATGAGAAAGCTTGTGAGTCCTCTGAGCAATGCTGATCTGACTACCAGTCGCAGCAGCTGAAATTAAGGTGATCTTTGGAAATAAGTTTGACTCAGTTTTTTTCGTAATTATTTCCTTATTAAATATCATTCTGATTGGCTCTGAAAGTAAGAAGTATGGGCTTAGTTTTTTTCTTAACATAGACCAAAATGCCAAGGAACAAATAAATTCTATACAGAACTGTTAACACCTTGATTGTAAGTCAGAGGATGGGAACACAATAGTCAGACCTAGATGTCTGCAGGTTCATTCCTGAAGAGACTTTGACCCTTGATGGCAATTGCTAGGCCATATTTATCAGGAGTAAAACCCTGTAAGCAACTGCAACAGTTCAAATCTTGCTTTTGGAAACAATTTGTCCAATCAGGTTTTCATCCTTCTGTCTGGTTTTGGTCCTTGGTGAGAACAGTGAGCTTCCTGCTTCTAGCGCTTTACTTCCTTCCTCCTCACACTGAACATGTCCTTTCCTCTTTCAATGCACTAGGTTGACATCACCTTTGGGATGCTGGTGGGCTGCAGAGAGAGCTGCAAGAAATTGCTGGAACTTCACATTAGTTGTGTACTGTGCACAGAAGACTTGCCAGGAAATAGAAACAAGTGCAATCCTGAGAGAGACGGTTTCCAAATCGGCTCATGTACCATGTGACAGGGTGTGCAAGATATGCTGTAAAAGAAGGAGCTGATACAGGACTATTTCTGTACTGGTGTATCTGTGACCGTGTTCTCTTAGTCATGATATTTTTGCCAGTGTCAGGGGGAGCTTTAGGCTGTTCCAGCTGTATGTAAAAATTACATGGATGTGGGGTTTTCTGACAAAATGTTAATACTACATAATGTTGAGTAAACCTCGTGGGTGTGTTTTCTGTTTCACTTTCTGAGTTTTGGAATTAATAAAGTGAAAATACTGTATTAATATGACTATGAAAATAACTTCTAATTCATGCTCATTATTCAGACATCAATGCTATGAACTGGACTAACCGACTTTACTATTAGCTTGTTGTCATACTTAGGGGTCATATTTGTATTAGGGAGGTCTTTTGTCCCCTCTAGTTGTCAAAAAGTACAAGAAAAATTTTACTTTGTTCTGAAATTTACTCATATTGTGCTCAATCTGGGGGAAAAAAGAATTCTCAAACATTTGTAAAGTTGGTAGAGAAATATGTCTGTGTACGGTGACTGCTAAAGTTAGTGGAGTAAGAGCTACATAAGGTATGTAAGCAAGTGGAGTAAATCCCTCTAATTATGGAATTCTTACAGCTCAGTGATTTATATCAATTAAATACAGACCAAGTAAAGAAATAAATGTTTTGAGCAGACAAACTTTATGGGAAGATTATAAGCTAAGTAAAACAGGCTCTAAATGGTAATAATTGGAAGTCCTGTATAAAACAGCATGATCTTTATGATTCTAATCCATTAAATTTGAGCATGGGATTACATTTTTTAAAAAGCAAAACAATTGCTATCACTAATTAAGGGGGATATGCTTGTCCAAAAAAAAAATATAATACTGGTAGAAATACAACCTGTAGTAAAACAAAAAAAGAGTAAGTTAGTTTTTATCAAAACCCCCAGGAGCTTTTTAATTCTCATAATTATTACTATACCAACTAAAAGAAATTAGTAGTTGTCTTTGAAATCACATGCCTTTTTATTTACAAACCAAATATTGTGAGGATCACTAATTTTTCATGCAGAGAAATGAGTGTATTTTATCAGGTAGCTGCCACTGAGTCAAACTAAATCTTGCCAACTGAAGCCCAGGTGTTCAAGAACTCCAGAGAACAGCGATTCCCTGAAAAAATGTGGGTTGTATTCAAAAGAAGGATCTTTTCTTTGGGAATGATGGCTAATTCATTCATATTTCTTCATACATGTTTTCTTATTTTAGTCTTTAATCTGGAAACTCACTGGTGCATGTACTGAAATCCCACCCTTGATGAGGAAAATATTTAAATGCATATGGCAGCTTTTCTTAGGAAATAAAGGCTCTGCGTTCAGGTTATTGAATCAGCTACTGATTACTCCAGCAGAGTGGGTATGACAGTCAGTAGAAGAAGAACTGCCAAAGCAAAACTTCCTTTCATGTGACTTAAACATGTGTTAAATTTAAACATATGCTTAACTAACCTTTCTGAATAGGGATGCTTTCCTGATTCTGACCCCTGATTACAAACATATTTTTGGCAGATGTTTACATTTCTGATGCAACAGAGTGCCTTTGCTTTGGAAGAATAACTCTTCAAAGTACAGCAAAATGGCACAAGGGTATTTGTACACATCAACTCCTCCAACAGTAGAGGGGCCTATGCCTTTGCAAACTCATTCATTTTGTTAGGAAGAACATGTCCTACTTCCAGGGTTTCTAAAGTATAATTTACCCTCAAAGACTGTGATTAAGGTTGGCTATTTTTGAAATAGTGCATTTAATGGTTCAAGCATGAAAATATCAAACTGAAATTTTACAGGGCAATTTAATTCAATGAATATGAGTTTATGCCATTTAAAATCTGCCCTGAATTAATTGGTCATTGGAGGTATTCACATGTAAATTTGCAGCTTTAGATCCAAACAGTTACGGTGTTTAAGAGCTATTTACTCCTGGAAAGAGATGGAAAACACTGCTTTAATTCTGATGATTTAAGAAAATCTTTCACAATTTAGGCTAACAACATACCAAAGAATAACTGTACCACTGAAAGCAATAGCCCACCCTCAATAAACCATTCATATCAAATATGTTACAGCCAGTGCCTGCACAGGTTTCGTAATACTGCTACCATTTTGTCCTGTTAATCCATGTAGTTATTTAAAAATTATTACCATGATGACATGCAGTAGATTATACTATGTTTAAATTAGCCTTTTATATGTCAGACTGCTAAGCACTGAAGATGTAGTTATAATTATTTCAGCAGAGTTGAGACCCTGTGTAATCCCTTCTTCAGGTTTACTTCAAGATAGTAGTAGTTAGAGGGCTCTACAGGAGAGAAATTTCTTCATTTCCTTGTTGTTATGCTGAGCAAAAGCAACTCATTTCCTTTTCCATGACGATCCATGAACTTGGTTGAAGTAAAATGCCAGTGCCTAGCAAGTGTTGCTTTTATAATAAATGGAGCTAAATGGACAGTCTTTTGTATTCCTCTCCTCCCTATCTCAGGTGGAAAAAATATCAGTGACAGCTCAGGAAACGAAGAGTCCTCTTTCCTCCCAGGCAGTGTTTGTCATCTGAGCATGGATTGCTCTGGCTGACCTCTTAACTTGAAGCTCCCTTTGTCCTTTTTGTGCTTTGGGCTCTGTGTGGGCAGACACAACACATTTTCCTTGGAAAAAGCCATCTCAAGTAGAACAGCTGTAAAGTGCCCAAAAAGGTACAGAAGTGATTTAACCCAAGGATATCCACTGCAAATAAATACTGTGAGGCCAAAAGTCAAAGATTTATTGGCTTGCCAAGGAGTTACTGCATGAGCAGGAAACACAATCACACTGTTAACAATAACCCATTTAACAATTAATGCAAGTTCGCCACTATCTGAAAGAGGTGAAAATGTGTAATGGAGGAATGACACAGGCACAGCGAAGTCATTGAGCTCATTGAATGAGGATCTGAGGTAAGCTGATAAGTGATTTTGTCTTTCCCTGATTCCAGTTCTGTCTTTCATCACATCAATATCTATGTCTTAATATTCTCTTCTGTACTAGTTATGCCTTTACTGTGAAGATAAAAATGCTAGGCTAACATGTTGACTCTGTGACCTAAGGATCCTGAATATCTCCTGGTGCAGTGAAGGGCCTCATCATCTCCATCAGCTTTCTTTGTTGTTAGCTGGGGTCACTTTTGTTGTTGTTTTGAGACTCTTGAGTGAAGGTGGAAAATATTTCCACTTTTGTGTCTGCCAGCTCCCTTTCTTCTGTCAGGAACCCTGCTGGGTGAGTTTAGTTGGTGAGCTGGCTCTGCTTTGGGAGTGGTTCCCATAGTGCATGAGCATGGGTGCAACTATGACAGGAGGAATAGGATCCTGACAGAAGGCTACTGCCTGTGTTACCAGAGGTGAGATATGTTCCTGGAAGTGGGTCAGAGTTATCATAGAGTGGAATCACAGAGTGTTAAGGAATTGGACTGGACCTTAAATATCTAGTCCTCACTGCCCACACCATGGGCAGGGACAACTCCCACTAGACCAGGTTGCTGAAGGCCTTATGCACCGTTGCTTTGAGCACTGCCAAGGCTGGGACATCATCCACTTCAGCTGCCCCAGAGTATGGAAATGGTTTTATTTTCCTTCAGACATTCAGAGAATATGGATAACACTTCCTAGACAGAATATGTGAATTGCTTGGCTGACCACCAGGAAACATCCCATGTTCACACCCATGTGGTTTCTTCAGTGGCTGGTTGTGGACAGGGTGCCCCTGCTTCACCTATGATTGGCCAGAAGCTCTTGGATTTCATCCATCCCTCCTCATTGTTTCAGTGACAGGTTAGCAAAGTCACAAACGGTTTTCAGTGGAGTCAGTTATGATTCATACCTTAGCTGCCTACTTCTGATTTTTACATGCAATGAGATATAACACAGATAAATCTAAAACTATTACTATTTGTGAGGGAATGACTCTTGATGTCAATGAATGTTGATCCTATTATCGCCCTGGTGATGACAGCTCCAGGATTCAGTACCACTGCTCATTCTCATTTCAGGGGTCAGCAGAAACACCTGTAATTGTGATCTGCTTCATATTCTGCAGTCCTTTCTCAAAGGTGCAAGACCATTTTCAAGGACTTTCTCTAACAAAACGGTTTGGTTTGTTTGTTGTCCTTTTTTGGTTTGGTGTTTTTTGTGTTTTGTTTTTCTTTTTTTTAGTTCATGCATGCTATGACTTCAACAGTGATAGAGTATAAGCAAGTCTTGGCACATCTTCAGATAGCTTAAGCAAACAGAGCTCTAGTGACATTGGTGGACACAGGCAAGTCACCACATCTGAAGCCAAGTACCAGAGGCTAGATCATGTTGACAAACAAGACAATGGCAAACCTCCTGCTGACTTCATAAGAAGCAGAATCCAATACTTAAGGCAATATCTGGAGAGATTTACTTATGGGAACTCCAGAGAACTTACAATAAAATACATTTCATTCTTTCCTATGTGTGCCCAAATGTGAGCTCACTTGTGCAATTACACCCCTATTCTTATTCTGTTGGATAATGAGGGGAAAACAAAAGAGCATTTGCATTTGCTTATAGCACTGTGGTTTTCCTGGAAGCTAACACAATGGCACTAGGCCGTTATGCTCTCATGAAATGTACCAAGCCAACAAGAAAAAAAAAGCAAAACCCCATAACTGAATAGTTTTAAAATGTCATTGAAAAGATTCATAATGGGTTCCAAGAGGTTTCATTGAATAGTTTTAGGAAAGCTTAATTCTTTAAAATTGTTTTTGAGGTGAACATGTATTTAATTATATCTCAATAGGGCTTAAAGGTCTCCTGTTATTAGCATTGTTTGGTAAAAAGCTCCTATATTTTTTTCAAATGCATCCCTTAATTCAAATCCTTTCCTGCAATTCAATTTTCAGAGAGAAACTGGTTTTTAATGCTGATTACTATTTCTATGAATCTCAGGCAGGTAAAAGAACAAGTTATTGGAATAATTTTATTTTGATGACCTATCAGCTGCTAAAAACCTTAAATGACACTGATTGCAAAGTGGTGCAATTAGGCTGAATAAAGTCTACAGGCTATCCTTCCAAGCTCTCTGAAAATTGCACAGCAAGTCTGATTGAAGTAGGATGTCATCACAAATTTGTGTGAAGATGTGGCAGCTGGAGCATGGTGAAAGGATGTAGGGAAGAAGGATGCAGCAATAGCTGTAAAAGATCTGGGTGCTGGAATCCCTCATTTCTCTATTACCAGCATAACCAAATCCAGGCTGGGTTTAGCTCTCACTTTCTACCCTCTGCTTCCAGTGCTGCACTGTCTCGGCTTTGTTCCACTATCTGTTCTGTCCCAGTATGTTGGTAGAGTTGCATAGCATGACATTTTAAAAATTGCCTCTGGGCTTATTAAATACAAAAGAGTAATTTTGGATGGGGAGCAAGAAAGGATGGGGAAGCACCTCTAAAGATCCAATGAATTTGTTACTTCCTGTCCAAGAACAGTCTAGCTCACCTGTTAGCTAAATATCTCCATTATTCTCTTGTCTAACCGATCCTACCATCACTTCTAGGGGAAACAAAATGGCTTGCAGGAGTTGCATACCTGCAATCTCACTGTATGAATATAAAAAGTTTACTTTTCACAGAATCACAGAATGGCAGAATCACAGAATGTATTGAGTTCAAAGGGACCCACGAGGATCATTGAGTCCAACCATTAGCCTTGTACAGGACCATTCCCAGGAGTCACACCATATGCCTGAGAGTATCAACCAAACATTTCTTGAACTTTCATTTGTTAGCTAGGATCCCTCCAGGCCAGGACACAGATGGGTTGCCTCAGCTATGCCATAAGAAAGTTGCTGTAACAAAACCTTTGGCTGAATCTATGAACGCTCAACATACTTGTCTGGCTTTTGTAAGGAGGATTAGAATGTCCCATTGAGAAACATTACCTATTGTTCAGTCTCAGGCAGCACAGAGTCAATCCAGAATATGCTTGACTCCCCTTCTGATATTCAGCTCTAAAGAGAACTGGTTGGTGCAAAATCCTACTGCAGGAGGTTCCCTTCTGCATAAGAGGATAGTTCCTTATAGGAATTGTCAAAAGATTGTATCCAGCCTCAAGTATGTTGCTGCTTTGGCTCAGCTTCTCTGCCCAGTTTAGCAGACTCTGACCCCAGAGATTTTCCACTGCAATTGCCAAAGCAATTTAGGACTGAAATATTTTGCGAAGGTTTTGTGACAATTGGAGTATTTTTTTTTTAAGATCAGCAACTAGCACTTTTTCTTTGAATTAATGGCTACTGTGTTTATCATATCCTTAAGCTAATTTAACTAGTTCCTTTAGAGTAATTTGTACTTACAGAATGTGTATATAATTTATAATTGCCCCTCCACAGAGGCAATTGCAATGTATATCAGATGATGTACACCACAATGAGGACACAATGAACAATGGAAAGTTAAAATCATACAGCTTACAATTATGACTTGCTTCAGTCATAAGACTTTTGTCAGTTTGTCATATTAGGCAAGAAATGGAAATGGAGCTGACAAGGCAAATTGAAAGAAGCACAATGTGGAATAAAAGCACTTTTAAACACAGCTTTAATCTTGAAGCTATTCTTCATTTGTGGCTATTTTGCTGCAAGTTATAGCATATCTAGGTCTCACATGTACCTCATTTTATCCAACTTCAATTGTGTGTTAAGGCCAATACTTGATATGGAAAAATCACTTTTATTCCTTTGACTTCACTGGTATGTTTTATTTTTGATTAGTTTAGTTAGCAAAACTAATTCAACCATACACAAGATTGAGATGTCCTAGCAAGCTTTTGTTTTGGGAAAACAAAGTGAAATCTGAGGTTTACATGTTTCTCTCAGACTGCCTTTTTATTTTTTTTTCCACCCCAGGCTGCTAAAGCCTTCCTTTGTGTCTTGCAGATATATACTAAGTTCCTCTGGTATCAGGAAATGTGTCTGAATGTCCTATTTGAGCAGTTTGGGACAGGGCAGTTAGCATGTCACTACCATATGTAGAAACCAAGAAGAAAAGACACTTAAATATATATGTCTGAAACACTGATAGCCAGATAGCCAAGGAGCCAAACAAGGATTGTTGGTACTAATAAGCCAGGAGAAAGAACCAGATATGACTACAAGGGGCCTTATGGATCTAGGACAGCACTTTTCTGGGGCAAACATCCTTGTGCTAGTTCCTGCAGATAAGCACAAAACAGCATGATATAAAGTGAAGGAATGAAGCCAAAGAATGGGTGTGGACTGAAGGAGGGTGGAAACCTTCCTTAACCTTCCCTTCCCTAACCTTCCAAACCCTCCCTTCCCAAACCTTCCCAAACCTTCCCTAACCTTTCCTTCCTAAACCTTCCCTTTCTTTCTCTCTTTCTCTTTTTCTTTCTCTCTCTCTCTCTTTCTCTTTCTATTTTGTTCCTTTCCTTCCTTTCTTTTCTTTCCTTTCTCTCTCTCTCTTCCTTCCTTCCTTTCTTCCTTTCCTCTCTTTCTTCTCTTTCTCTCTTTTTTCTTCTGTCTTTTTTTCTGTGTTTCTCTCTCTCTTTACAAACCTTGTGTGCTTCCTTCCCTTTAAGGGTGGTACTTCACATTACTAGCAAAGCATACTGGCTTTAGCAGTGATATTTGACTGGAGTGCCACATTAAGAAATTAATTTATTTATGTCTTTGTTCCCAGTGAAGAAGCTAATTGTCAGCCACATGCAAGAAGTGTCCCATATGCCCTTAAAAGTCCCTACCTCCCAATTTTTTCCCCTCAAATCCACTTAGCATTTCAAAATACCTTTCTATTCAGCTGTGAATACAATGGACTCATATTTGCCTACACCTTGATTACAATAGAATATGCTGGAGTGGTTAATGGACTTTTCCCAAGGGCATTTGTCATTCTTGTCCTACAGACAATGTTTCCACAAGTTGCCTTTCATCCTCTTTCCCATTATTATGATTGCTGCAACTTTGAGATCTCTTGCACAAGACCGTCAATGGTACAAAGCACTGTGTATCATTTGGAAGACATTCCCATCATCTCCTAATTACATGTTCTTATTTGGGAAAGGCTCTTGATGTTTCTTTCTGGAAGCCAATATCCTCCCGCAGGGCCGATACCATCCCCAGCACCAGCTGGATATCAGAGGCCATGGAGCTTTGTTGGTGACTCTTTGCCCATGTGCACACACCTGCTCTCTGTGCCAGCACAATTAACAGTACCAGTGAAAATTTTTAAAGAGCATATTCATTTTACGTGGTTCAATGCAGGGTCGATCACATTCAAACAGTTACTAGAGTCACAGTACAAGGCAACTCTCAGAGCCTGAAGATCTGCCTGGAAGATTCTTTGGTCCCCAGCACTTTACAATGTGGAGATCTTCCTTATGGAGCTCATGCAAAATGATTTGATGTTCTCATGTTGTTCTATTGCATGTCATCCTTTTTTCAATTAAATGCAATGAAAGTGTGCACTGCTCTTCCCTCTGATCCGAAGGAGACTGTTGGAAAGCTAATGTCCATCCTCCCTAGGAGGAAGAGGCTGTCCTATAAGGCTGGGAGTCTCATCCACCCAGCGGGGCTGCAGCAACTGCAGGAGAGACCGAGCTTGGCAGTGCAGCATGGTTTTAGTAGCAGTGAAGTTTCCTGCTGTTCAGAAGGACCAATTATTTCTGATTAAATCTGAAGTGAGAAATCGGAGTGCCCCAGAAGCAAAATCAGCTCCTAGAGCATAACTGGCATGTTACCAAACCTCACAGCATTGTGTATGGGGATTCAGGTTCCTATAGAGCTGGACCTACTTTGAGCTGCTCCTCTGTCCATCAACAGTCCTCTGGGCAGAGCAGTTTGAGGAAGAGGGGGAGGTTGTCTTTTAATAGCTGCATATAATTCATGCAGTGTATGAAAAGCGTTTTTCCAAATAATAGATTCTGAGACTATTAAACATTTTGTTCAGGGTTTTTGTCAGCTCTTATAACCTGGATCTATCTCTCTCCTCTCCACTGAAGATTCTTTTCTTACTGCTTTAAGAAAATGAGTGTTTGCAGTCCAGTTTAGTTTTCTGATTTCTGTTATTGTGTACATGTGTGCAAACACTGTCATTTCAGTGTGGATCTCTAGTGGTGGTTTACCATGCTTTAAATACTTTGTATTTCAGTAAGGGGTGCTTAGCAGTCAAGGATACCTCCAGGTCCAAGCCTGTTAGCAGGATGTTTTAGGTGCTTCATTCTATTTGTTGTGAAATCTCAGACTTGATATATGTTAAAGTTTGCATGCAAAGTAAAGCTATTTGGATCAAAAAGAGAAGAAAAAACAAAAGACCCTCACACCTGCATTATGTTTTGATCTGGCCTTGCATGCCCTGCTATGCTTTCCGGTCCCAGGCTGGCTTTGTCAGTGCCAGTACCACATTTCCCATGGTGTGGGGCTGCTCTACTGCTGCTGTTCCACCAGAGCAGGGAAGCATGACACCTACCAGTCCCACTTCTTCTTCCCAGCAGAGCCCCAGAAGAGGTCTGCGCTCAGTGCTGACACAGCCCAGGGCTGTTCCTTAGTGTCTCATTGAGGTTGTTTTATGGCCTCCAGGCTGAAATACAGCATTGTGTTATATGTCTCTGGCCCTTGTCAGGTTTTCAGCTGTGCTATATGATCATGGATTTTAGGAACCAGTCTACTTGCACAAATGCCCATATACAATGGCACAGCAGGGTTTCCTCTGGATGACACAGGCCATGTGGAAGGGACAGCAGATGAAGCTGACCTGCTGCATCTCAAAAGCAACAGGCAATTTCAGCTGTAGCACTCTCAGTTTTGCTTTATAAAGGCTAAGTTAAAGTCCAAGAACAGTATAAAACCCTTTAAAAGTTAAACATTCACCCACTGCTGTGTAAAAGTCTTTATAAGAACATAAGCCAGGGATACTGTCTTACTGCTGCACAGAAGACTACTAGCACAGCACAGCACTGCACTGCACTGGGAATGAAGGCTCTGCAGCCTCAAGCAATTTCCTATTGAAGGCTGTATTTCAGCAGCATTGCAGGAGCAGTGCAGCAGCCACTGGGACTAACTGGAGTCAGGAGCTCCCAAAGGGCTCACTTGCAGCAGGGTCACAGGTTTAGCATCATCCATGCTAGCCACAGTGGGTGAATATCAAAAGAAAGTCAGCCACGTGTTTTAAAATCAAGTGCTGGGATCTGTTCCACTTGAAAACTACATTTGGCTGAGTTGGCGGTGGAGGTGTATTGCCATGTTTTCTGTCAGTTACAGGTTTATTTAAAGAGAGTGATAAACACAGTTAAGTAAGAGAATCCCTCACATGTGATGGAGGTTCTGGGAATATCAGGTCCTAACTCATACACAGCCTAATAAAAAGATGTAGATGTAGACTGAATATTGTGTTTTATAGGTAGTAGAATATTAATTAAAATGTACAGGAGGAGAGTTTCTTAGTGTTGTAATAGTGAGACACCATCATAAACTTTGCAGCTTTCCAAGTATACATTATGGTTAATAGGAGTTGTATGTTTTCATAATACCTTCCCTTTAAAAGACGTACATTTCCTTCAGGTTTTAATGTACCTATTCAGGCTTCAAAAGCAGTGAATCTGTTATAAAATACTCTAAAACCTGCTTGCTTGGATGTTTTTTTTTGGTTGGTTGGTTTTTTGGTGTATTTTTTGGGGGTTGTCTTGTTGGAGGGGTTTTTTTGTTGTTGGTTGGTTGGTTTTTATTTGGTTTGGGTTTGGTTCTATTCTGTTGTGTTTTTTTTTTCTGTAAAACAATGACAACCTAGTATAACTAAAGATGAACAAGTCCCAAGGGTTTGGGGGTTCAGATAGGTATAAGAACTGAACTTCACCACACTCTGAGGTTGTCAGATGTGTGCTTTTGGGTTTGGACTTCAGAGAAATGCAGTGAAACCCACACAGTTTAAATCTTTCTTTTTTTATATTCATAGGTTCAAAGTATCAGACTGTCATATAATTATATTTTAGATGAGCCCCTCAACACATAAGAAGCACAAATTTTAATCAAAATTTGCCACCATATACAGGGAAACCACTAGGCTTAGCTTTAAATATTTGCTTCTCCCATTTAATCTCCACAGAAGTCTGGTGATTTTTGGTTTCAAATGTTCTTCAGTAGTGACTTGAGATACTTTTAAAGAAATCCTAATGTGCTAAGAGGGTATTGGACAATTGCCTTCTAAAAAACTTTTATAAATGTCTTCTATTGTGGCAAACACAGTAAATCTCTGGTTCCCCTTTAAAATATCTGCCAACAAAGAGAAAATAATCTTTGGCTTTGTCCTGTTTTACTTATATTATCCATAGGCAGATCCTGCTTCTGCTAGCCTCTGTGTCAAAATATTTATGGACATTTTGGCACTAAAATAAACCCTTAATTTTGCAAGAGTTATCTGCAAATCATCAGCATAATTTACAAAAATACAGTGACTATTTAATGTGTTCTTTTATTGCTGGCTCAGTATGCACCTGTTTTGTTCTCTTGCCATCTTTCTTCCCCCAGTTGGTGTTTTGGAAGTCTAGCTAAGCTTCTTATAATAATTTTCTCATTCATCGGTCATTGCTTTCCTCTCTCTCCTGACCCCAATGAGTTGCTTAATTCACACTTCTGTTTTGAAAAATTGCTTTCTGGTCAGTAAGACCAACTTCCCTTATTCGTATTTCTGTAGAGACTGTATCAACATTGCTTCAAGAAACCAAGTGCATCAGAATAAAAGCTCACATTTATCTTTTGCAGTCCAGATGCTGAATAAAGATTAGTTTAATGCTTCTCTGGCCTTTGAAGACACCAGTTCAAAGTATTCTTCTTCTTCCAAGGTCAAATGGTTACCTCAAAATCAGTATTTCATAGCAGTGCTATTATTTGGTGAAAATTTTTTTCATCTTCCTGGTGAGCATATGTTAACTCTATGTGATGTTTTAAGGCAGATAGAAATGTTTGAAATTAATTATTTTAGAAAACAAAATGGCAGACAAGGATCTATGTTACATTTAGGAAACATCTGTCTATGGCCCTTTTTTCCCCCTGTGGAGCGGCTTGCAGCCTTTATTCTTCGCATTCTCAAAGGATCTGAGGGCAACAGTGAGCAATAGCACTCGGTTGCTACAATGGGAGAGTAAGTGATTTGTGTGGGATCTGGGAAATGTGACAAATCACAGAACTAAGTCTTAAAGAAGAAAAAACCCTGCTGAGCATCAGATCCTCAGGACAGACTGTCCTACTGCACCAAGAGGTAGATGCATTAACAGGCAGAACTACAATTTGGATAAAGAGTTCTGGTGATGAAGAGCCCAGGGTAATCACAGCACCAAGGCTGACAGAGCTCAAGAAGTGTTTGGACAATACTCTTGGACACATGGTGCAACTCTTGCACACAGTCCTGTGCAGGGCTAAGGGTTGGGCTCAGTATTCCTTGTGGGTTCCTTCCAAGCTGGTATATTCTGTGATTCTGTAAGGGTGAGGGTAAGGAGGAGCAGGGTGTCTGATGGAGGAGTGGGGCTTGCATGCTCACGCAAGAATCTCTGCCCTTAAGTACGTGTGAGAGCTTAATGTTTATTTAGGAGATGAGCAAGGTTTCCTGTCTTGGGAAGTCGTGGTTCTCCTTCAGCTATCAGAAAGGCAAAGTATGGAATCAGAAAGGAGAAGTATGGAAATGACTGGCATGTCTGTGTCTCACAGCAGGGATATAGGGAGCTGTTAGTTTTTGCTCTGACTTGCTGTTTTTCCAAAGGCACCTGCGAGACAGATCTGACACTTCAAGCACAGATAAATACCTGGCACTAGTTGTTCTTTATGAATATGTTTTCTATACTCCCTTCTCATATGCTTGCTTTGCTCTTATGAGGTTTTATTTTAGCGAAGGCCATAACTAGCAGATGTGCCTGAGCTGGGGCTCTGTGTGCAGGCTTTGCCATTTTGAACTCTGGACTAAAGATTGAGGCTGTTAGTGAGATACCTACATTTAAATACTGCAGCTAACTTCCAGTTGCTGCCTGCTAGTTAGAGATCTCGTTTAGACCTAGATCCTCTGTCAGTTACACCATGACCCATGCAAATGGGCACAGCACAAGCTCTTAATTGCCTGTCTACTCGTGTTTGCTGAAATTACCTCTGGGAGAAGAAAAGCCTGGGCTGGGACATGAATTTACATGCTTGTTCCACTACAAGATCTGCTTCTCTCATGTTATTGCTGGGACACTTTGCTTGACTTAACCTGTAGTTTTGACACGCACAACAATATTTAACAGTTTCCTCAAACTACTTTTCCTTAGAGGCAGAGTAAAGGAACTCTAGCTTTAAAATTTTTTTTTATATATTTTTATTGTTTTTTTTTAGCTTTGCCTGTCCTTAAAAGACCTCATTCCCTTTCCAAAACATTGCAATAAGGAACAGAATGTACTTCTGCTTTACAGATAGGAAGTTAGGCAGAGGCAAAGGTATGAGAAAGTAGTTGAAGGGTACACATCCCATAAATCCTGTAAATACATGTCCTAAATCCAATCTTATTAGCTAACACAGAGAGTCCTATCTCTCCTTTTAGTTTCCAGTAGGAGATGGAAGAATGGTCTGTTTTTTGAACTCACTTTCTGCAAGATGAACCACGAATTCTGGCAAATCCAGTCTAAGTTTGCCTGGAGTTATGTGGGTTTCTTTTCTGAGTAAGATTGAAAAGCTGCTTCTGGACTTTGCTCTTCTGACTGTTCTGTCCAGAAAAGAAATAACACTGCCCTAAACTGTATCTGCTTTGCTGATTAGATGCTTGAAGTTGCAGGTAGAATCCATGCATTTTGTAAAGCAGGAAGATGTTTGTGTGGTTCCTGTCAGAAAATGTAACCATTGGTTTAAAATCAATTGCAGTTAATAATGACTGTCCTCAAAATAAGCTAACCTGATTTCATGCTAAACCTTTTTTTGCTCTTTTAACCACCCTAGTGGGACCTCTACTTGCCACAATTCTCTGAGAAAGAAACTTCCTTCTTCAGTTTCAGCTTTTATGACAGAGAAATAATTTTTGAGTCAGTGAGATGGTTGGAGTCCTTCAACTAAAGCCTGTGCTTATTGGCTTCTTAAATCCCAGCGCCCCCTAACTCTTCTTCTTGCATGGATTACTTTTTCTTCCTGAGGGTGTCAGCTTGATGGGATCCAAACAAGATCTCTTTTTGAAACAATGAGTATTTTAATACCTCTGCTACAATCTCTGACTGCTTATTTTTGTAAATATTTTTAATAATTTCAGTTCTTACATTCCTTTACTGAGAAGCAAGTGAGCAGATCAAGCCATCTATTTTATTTCTTTATTATCTTTTGTGGCTTGCCTCTTAATTTTTTTCTCCAACAATATGATCAGTCCCTCTAAAGTTTACATCCAGTTTTAAATAAACATACTAGTTGCAGACTACTAGTCTAGTCACTTTTTCCCTGAAGTGTTGCATGTTGCTATCAAGAGAAAGCCTCTGGAGTGTTCTCCTCTTCATCCATGTGTTGCATCTCTTACTGCCATGATCCAGCTTGCCAAATTCAGCTTTTGTGATTTGGCATTGCCCTTGCTTCTTTCTTCCCAGGTTGGCAAGCTTTTACATGGGATCGACCTCCCCTTCCAAGCTCCGTTTTCTTGCCCTTGTCTGTTCACGCAATGCAGAGGAACCTCATAGATCAAAAATGTGTGAACAGATCACTTTTTTGGCCACTGAGTCATGTAGTAACATCAATGTGGGGGTTATATGTGCAAATATATTTTATTAATATGTTTTAATGTTCTTAAATGAAAAATAAGCATATTGGCAGTAGATAAGTTAACAACTTCAGAATGAATACATTAAACATAAAAATCACTGCAGGTTTTCTCTGTCAAAAGTAAAGCATAAAATTTACATGGCTGTGTAAAATATACAAAGCAAGAACACCACAGGCAAACCTTTACAAGACACATGTTTAGCCAGTATATTTTGTTCCAGCAAAAAGCAGAAACGCCAAATGAGAAGTCCTGTGCAGTTGTTTATTTTGTCAGATGCTGTGGGTTTGTGGAACAACAATGAGTGAACTGTGTTTGTGCTGGTTAAAGATTGGCACCCATCAAATATTTTAACAGGAAATTCATGGTTTACCTGTTAGCTGATGTCCATAGTGTTATTCTTATCTGAGATCTCAATATCCAGGTCTCATTTCAGTATCATTCAGAGACTGATGAACAGATCTGCTATTTCACTGACTATTACTTCAAGGTTGAATATCTTGTTGCGTCAGAACCAAAACCATTGCCATCCTCACTTAGAAGTGAAACCTTCTCATCTCTGTTCGTGGTGTCTTCACCTTATCACTGCCATCAATTCCATCAAAACACTCCACTTCAAGGTCATGGTCAGGACAGAACTTAGTCCAGTCACCCAGAAGAAATTTATGCCTGAAGTTATTTCATGCTTTGCCTGCCATGCAAATTCAGTCTTTCATTGTTACAGCCTTGACAAGCTGTTACAGTTTCTTTTCTGAATAAAACCCAATACATCTCAAGTAACGTTTAAGATTTTTGAATGTCTTTGGTGTATTCCTTAGTTCCTTGAGATCCTGTGGCAGCGATGCAGTGTTTCTTACAGAAGACTCCTCCAGGAATGTGCATTTTTTTGAGTGATATCATGGTGTAGCAAGAGCTTGCAAGGAAATTTTCCAGAAAATGAAAGGCTTTTATTACTGAATTTTTCTCCACTGTTGAGCTGTGCATCTGTTAGTGAAAGAGCTGCAGAAGTGGGATGTGAAACCTGGCCTTGCTGGGGGACAGGGTAGTCCCATCAGACTACTTAACAGCATGAAGAGTTGGAACTATGGCAATTAAGAGCTCTGGCAAGTGAAAAGTAGTGCCTGCAAGAATGATGTTTTTGGTCTTGCTTGATGGAGGGCACAGCAGGCTGTGACAAAATGGAAGTGTGTCACCTTGTTGTTTGGGCAGGTCTTTGATGGCAATGCTGTCAGTTTGTAGTGGCACCTTGGAACAAACCTTAGGGGAGCCCTGAGTGTGTGTACCCTCTGGGCTGCAGTGACTGAGGCAAATGCTGGGCCATAAGAGACATGAAAGCTTAAAAAGCTTAAAAATATGGGAAAAATTAGTGGTAAGAAAACAGTCAGTCACTGGATTAGGTAAAGATTTGAGGGTTGTGTTTTGGACCCAATTCTTCAATTCTAGGTCCATATTTCCTTAGGTGGACTGTCCTTGGAGTGTCTGGGTTTCAAGACTGGATATGTCAGAAAGGAAATTAGGTGTCAAAGTCAACCAGCAAAGCTGACTGTTCCAGCTTGGGTAGTGTTGCCATGTGTGGCTTCCCGTCCCTTGCTTTCCACATTTATTACTTCACTTTTTTATTTCCCGCAGCTGTAACTGACAGAGATGGGGACTGAGGAAGAAATACCTTTTTTCCATACCATAAAAATAGTTTCCTTGGATTTATTAACAGCACGTGGATGTGCATTCAGTATCCTCTCCAAAACAGACAATGACCAGGAAGTACTCAATTTGGGAACATATTTGGGGTAAGAAACATTGCTGTTTTCAAAGTATTTCACCAGAGTCATTAATTAAGTGCTAGAACAGAGAACTTCAAGCAAACAAAACTAAAGGGAAATTACGTTTTTCTTTCTTGACCTATATAAAAAGCCTCTGTGCTTAAATCATATTTAAAGCTTTAAAGGGACCTGACCCTAGTGGAATATGGAGAAATGATAAATGTCCTGCAATACGATTGTTGCTCATTATAACTTAGTAGGATTTGGCTGTTTCCTTTTCTTTTCAAGTTTAGTGAAAGTGTTTATGGCTCAGAATCTAAGCAAGGACAGGGCAGATAGGGAGTTCCATTTTATGCTAAGAGCATAAACCAGGAAACTTTTTCCTAATGGGTAGGCTTATCCTACCTAAGGACAAAGGCTAATCCATCCTATTCCTGTTCAGTCCCAATGACTATGGTGATTAACTTCAAAACATTGTTTGGATATACAGTCCAATCATAAAAAATTGCTGGGGGAATAGCTGGCGGAATCTTTAGCAGAGTCTGGAAGAGTTGGGCAAAGAACATATCAGAGGGCTGAATTGTCAGAATATTCTCTTGTCTCCATTATTGACTGTCATTCAATAATCACAGCCAAAGGAGACATGGTATAGTCGACTTCATATATGTGTAAATGGACCATACCTGTCCAAACAAGGGAAAAGTCTCAGCAGATTGTATCTTCCAGTGGGGCACAACTGCTGCGGCACTTCTGGATCTGCGTGCATGGCTGGGCCTCTCCCAGCTATATGTGGGGTCCCTTTACTGAGGAGACTAGCTTCATCTTTCCCCTGTGGCTGAGTGTGCAGCTGTGGGAGCGCACAGAAGAGAGGATCCTTGAAGCAATGCTGGGGGAAACAAACAGAAGCACGTCTGCTTTACTGGGGTCTGAGCTTTTGTTAAGTCTGAGCTCTACTCTTTCCTGCAGTGACAGTTGAACACATAGATGTTCATGCTCTAACATCCAAATGCACTGACAATGTATTTGCCTTGAAATACTACATGTTTGTCCTCACCTCCAAATCTCTAGGTTGTGCCTCTAGGTACCATCTCTAGTTAGCTCTCAGCCTCTATTCCCCTTGCATGTTGTGGAACTGCAAGATGGGTCAGTTGATTAAAGAACTGTCTGCCTCCTCCTCTCCTCATGGTCAAGAAATGCTGCAGCTGCTGGTAGTGATGTTAGTTCTTGAACAAATTGGGAATGGCAGCTACCACTCTATTACTTTCTTCCATTACCCTTCTTTATTCTACCCTGACAAATTTTTTGTTACTGATTTTGTGTCCTGCTGGCTGATCTCTGGTAACAGCTGCCTTTCTCATATGAGACAATTTGTTACTTCACTCTGTTTTCACTTACTACTCACCCCTTTATATAGCTTACTTCATGAGTCACTTTGCCTACCTACCTGAACCAGCATGATGTGCTATCCATCAGTCCCTTGTTCAGCTGCAATTACCAACCTTTTATTACTGTTCTTTCTCTCAAGGACTCCTCCTAATGCCAGCATACTTCATTAGTTTCTAATTTTGCAAACCACAAATTGTGACATAGCTGCAGGAGCTGGAAATAGAACAACCACATACCCTCTCCTAGAACTATGCATATGGATTTGAAAGGGAACTAAATCTGACATTGCCAGCAAATCCCTTATAAGTACTTTCCACAAACATTTAATCAGATAGATTTTATTATCACATACTTTTGCTAATTTCAAAATTGTCCAAGTAGATTCTGTGAATGGCAGTTTGTTGTATTGATGGAGCAAGACATTGCTCAAGATGAGAAAAGTCTACATTCTTCAAATCTTCTCACCACTGCCTTAGCACAGTGGAAGGAGATTCCAGACATAAAGTTAGTCATGCTTTTATAGATGTCTCCACAATTTTGTCTGGCCAATCTAATTACAAGTTATTTTCTCACATGGGTCTCTCTTAGTGGTACTCTGAGAACTGGAAGTCAAAATGCTGAAATGTATTGCTAGTGTGTCACAGGCAATTTTATAAATATCCATATAAAGGATTAGTTTTATTATTAACTCTCGGAAAATTTTAATTTGCAATGAAATAACTGAAACTTGAGATTTGTATGTCTTGAACTGAAGATACATAATATTATCATTATTATTTGCAAAGGGAATAAATACCAAACAGGTCTGGGACATAGGAATAGCCATGCGGGGTTAATGGTACGAACAGCATGTCTTGCAACCTTCAGATGAAGCTCAATATAATCTCAATTGACCTTTCTATCTCATGTGAAGGAAAAAAAGAGGGATTGTTTGCTTCTGTCCTTCCTTCAGGTGTTTTAATTACAATATGAGGAGAGAAAGTGCAAACTTGGGTTTCATTGTCACTGTGATCCCAGCAGGGAAGGGTACACTCTGTGAAAAGATGATAAAGGCAGTCTTTGGCTATTCAATTAATCTCTCTGATAAAACTTGCAGTATAAATTGAATCATGTTTTTAGACTTAGATAGCACAATTCCATTTGCAAATGAAATCAGGCCATTACATTTATCATACATAGGTCACAACTGCTGCAAATTGGAACTGAATGAAAGCTGTTTGCCTTAGACAAGGCAGTTTGGCAAATTGCACATGGGACCTTGAGGGATCTGATCTCTCTGAGCATCTGTGTGAGTAGTCCTGGATCCACACTTGGGGCTCCTGAAAGTCTGTCCTGTTTCCCCAGCTGCTTGGCAGTGAGTTATTTATATGATCATTCAAGTCTTATAAAGCCCCCACAGTACTCCAGGATATATTATTTTTCTGGCATGTTTTATTATGTTGAAAACATTGGTTATTAAGGGATAAAATACCTAGGACTTCTTTAAACATGAAAATTATAAAGAATCAGATCCTTTTTTAGATTCTCTACCATTCAGATTGCGTGCAGCTCTTTATTCTAGATATAATAGTTGTTGCCATCGTTTTAGTATCATTTAATATTTTTCTTGGTAATATTATTTTTCAAACATCACAGCTTCATGAAATGTTTTCTAAAAAAAAAAGGTCATCCAAAATGTCCTGTACATTCAATTAAATGCTTTTTAATGTCTTTTCTATTAATATGTAGTTTCCATCCTGAAAAACCCTCATATAAATCAGTGCTTCAGCCAGCTGAAATAAGCATGTGCCTTGGGACACAGTTTCCAAGTAGTTCTCTGTACATTCCAGCCTTGATTTAATCCAGGTTTATCTCAGCTTTGCATTAGCTGATTGGAAACAGGTTTAAGTTAAAGTGGACAAAGGCACTCTTAAATTGGAGCAAGAATGTTCATATAGAGTATCACTTTATCTAGCCTGAAAGGTTGCAAAGTCTGCATGTAGAAATCTTCTTTATTAAGCTTCATGTTTGACATATCTTTTCCTTTTTACTGACCCTCTTCCTGTTTCCATTTTTTCCTTCTTTCAGCTGTTCCATGCCTATGGCAGAATTAATGGGACTGGCATCTCAAACTTCAGAGAAAGCTGTAACACAGTCAACATTTTAGTCCTTTTAATGGCAATGAAACTTGTCAGAGGACACTTCTCCCCTTGTCAAGAGGATGCATGATGATATCTTTATCACTGAGCATTAGCAGAAGTCGTCATGGTGGCTTGGGCACTGGGACTTATTCAGCACTCAGCAGAGGACAATGTTCTGCTGAGACGCACCTTTCAGTGGCATTCACCCCTGTCGCATCTCAGTAGTGTTTTCTACGGAGTAGTATAGTGGCAGTAATGCCAAAGTGTATTGAGTGTTCTCTCACCTTTACCAGCTGCAGCCAGAGTATTTCCCCAGTGGGAGAGAGGCCCTTCCCGCTGGGATAGAGGTGTGCTGTGTCATCCACTGTTTTCTCAGGTGGATTGTTGCTCATGCTGGCCGTCCTTGCTGTAAACAAAAGTATGAGACACAACATAGGCCACACAGAAAATGAAGTCTGAATTTCATAAACAGTGAAAAAGAAAGAATGAGACAGATAGGTGAGGTCAAAGAAAATTTTCATATTCATGCTTGGCAAAAGTAATAGCATTATTTTGTTATGGGGTTACCTAAGTGAGCCTAAATTTAGGCTTTAAATCTAGGGCTAGGCCTGGAGCTGTCAGCTGACTTGAGCTTGGCTGAGCTAACAGGTGACAGTTTCTAGTCAATAATATTGTATTCTATACCATATTATGACATCATTCTCCAAAGGAGTGAGTGAAAGCCTGGGTAGAAGTGGCTTAGGCAGTCTCTTCTTAGCCTTCCTCATGGGAGGACACACGATGCTGTCCTGGGGAGATGGAGAGGGCCAGGTTCATCACTGGCTCACCAGTTATCTCAGGGAAGTAAAATGTGTTGTTCTGGTTCTCTCCTTTCTGCTTGGGTTTGTCTCCCTGGGGACTAAGTCATTTAAAGTAGTGTGTAGTTAAGATAGTAGAATTTGTGCATTCATTAAGAGGTGGGGAATTGTTTCTTGCTGTTTCTAACTTGTGTGAGCGTGTATTGTACTTTCTTCTAATTTTCTCTTTCTTTCTGTAAAAATACACGTGGTGTTAACATAAACGTAGTTTGAAGGAGTTTTTTCCCTTCTCCTTGTTTTGTGGGCAGAAAGAGGCTTTTCCCTTTGTACTTGGGGGAGTTGGCAGTTTGCTAGCTCAAACCAAGACATACTTGAAGGGGAGGCTGCACTGCTTTTTGCTATCAGGTTTCTTTTGCAGGAGTTACATTTCACAGCACTATGGTAAAATATGGGTCTTCACATTACCATGCCCATGAGAAAATTAGTCTTTAGTTATGGAGAAATCAGGAGGCTCTGTGCCTGCGCAGTGAATTTGCTGGATGGGATACTCCTTAGTGCCCTATTGCTTTTGGTACCCAATCAATTCTTGCTTTGTTCTTTGTGGGAAATCCTGTACTTCTAAGAAGAGTTGCCCACCAAATTCACTCAACATTTTTTGAGGAAAAAAAAAAGTTTCACTGGGAATATTGTGTTTTTCTTTGGAAAAAACCAACCAACCAACCAACCAACCAAAAAAACCCCGAATGAACAAAACTTTGGTTTTCACTTCTTAATTAACCTCTTATTTCTCTCTGTTTTTCTTGTGTAAAGATAAAGAAGTGAGTTTGGAAAAAACTCTAAAGCTGGTAAAAACCTGGCAGTATTTAGACAACACCAAGCAAAATTTGTGAAAGTAACAACAAGGAAATAAGCTACTCCTTTCTTCCTAAACTCCATCCCTGTTCCCAAATGATGCCAAATGTCTTAGAGATTGTTTCAAGAATTTTCTTTTGATGATACTGTGAAGCATGTGGTCCCAGTGTTGATGGGACAACCTGCTTGCCCAGCTCCAGTGCAGGAATATGTGCTCTGCTGCTTCCTGCTCCTTTGGGTTAAAGATACTATAAGTACAACTGCCTAAAAATTAACCTAGCTTACTGCCAGGGTTGGATTTTTGAACTAGTACCTCAGGATCTGCAATTTATTATCAGTCTTCTGTGTTCTTTTGGATATTGCCCAGAGATTATACCTTATAACTAGGTCAAAAATATGCATGGTAATTTAATAGTCACTTGGAAATTGACAAATATCTTAACTGGTCTGTCCAGTACAGCAGTCCAGAGTGGAGAGGCCAGCACCTCATCCTTGAAAGGAAGAGGGATAAATAAATCAGGAATAGGTGGTCAGAAAACAGCCAGCCAGCTGGAGAACTTCTGATTAACCCCTGTTACAACCTTATTGTACTATATTATTCTCCTTATTCATGTGTATTTGAATCATATTACAGTGTTGACATCAGTGGTATCTTCTGGTCATGCTTTCTCTGGGCTGATTAACGCTCGTAAATCTAGGATTCCTGGTATATGGTGAGAATTGTTATGCATGAATGATTAGGTAGATATTAGTTAACATTTAATAGCAAACATTTTTCTCAGAAACTACTTGTGTATGTATGGTGATAAATGCATATTGGGTGATAGTTTTCAGCAGTTCTCAAGGCACTACATTAGAGTACACAGAAACACTCCCTGCTTGGGAAATTTGCCCACTTAGCTGTGTACAATGGGAAAATGATCTGTGATATTTGAAGCAAGATTTTTGAAGGTCACAGGATTGTTATTTGCAAAGCAACAGTTATGAAATCTTTCTCCTGTTAGCAAAAGTAAAATTGTCTCTTTTTAGGTTACTGTATAAGACATCTGTTGCTGAGTTTGTAATGGACCCCTCAGAAAGGACCCCATTGAAAATATGCCCCAGACACCCCCTGCAGACAGGAGATCTATGAGAAGGGGCAGTGGCTTCCTTGGTTTTCATCTTTTAATGCTTATTGGTTAATGCTGTTTTTCTTTCTGAAGACTTACAAACTCAGAGCAGTTGGGCTAGGTTTGCAGAAGAGCTGTGTTTGGGGATGTTGAGAACAACAGCAGGGCACTCCTATAAAATGTTCTCTTGAATTGGTTAGTGAACCCTGACATGCGCCAGCAATCAGTAAGAAGTCTGTTGACTGCTTTAAAAGCAATTTGACTGAACTTTGAAAAGCATGACTCACAGTTCATGATGACCGATGCATAGCAGCCTTTTAATTATTTGAACATTACCCTCCAGTTTGAAGAAAGCTGAAGAATCTAGATCACTCCCATTTATTTGGATAATGAAATCTTTCTGCTATCCCTTCCTTGGCACCACTAAAGTTTGGATGAAAATCCGGCTTCACTGAAGCCAACAAGAGAGTGCCTGCTGATTTAGATGGAAACAAGCCTGCAGATCTCAGTATTTACTCTGTTTTTTTTCAATTCTCAGTTTCCTCTCCTGCATTTTCAAAGCTCTTTTCTGACTTGTCCTCATATCACAGCCATGACAAACCTAGCACTTTGATGTCCCATTGAAAATATGCTCTAAATGATCTTTCATGTAAGAATTAAGGCAACTCCATGGCTTTCCTTGCTGGGTGAGAAGGTGTCTATCCAGTAGCTGGGAGCCACTGCTGTGTGCTACCAGCTGCTCTTCAGCAATGGCTTCCAGCTGGAAAAGGCATCAGCTCTCTTAGTCCATGTCCATGCCAGTGGCCAGAGAATGTCCTCTCCTCCCAGGTAATGCTTTGTAGTTGCTGGGAAAGGACCAAGCAGCTGAACCCAGCATCTACTCAGGGTAAAATCTGACTTTAGGCACAGGGAATGTAGCAGAGAAGGGAGAGGTAGCTCCAGGTCTTCCAGTCTACTACTAGCAAACACAAAACATAGCTGATCAGAAAATCAGATTTATCAGATTTTGACAGGCCAAGTTGCTTTCCTGCAGAACAGGTGGCACCAGACTGAACTGACACACATTGTGAGCCCTGACTTAAGTGTATAAACTCACAATTCTGTCCCAGAGTACTGCATATGCTTGGCCCCTTTGGCCTTTGGATGGATTATTTGACAGCTGAAATGTCTTTGTCAGAACGTCTGTCAAGCACTGGCTGCCTGGAGAAGTCCAGAGTCTTTACCATGGACGATGCTTGCAGGCAACATGGTTTAAGACCCCAGCTAGATCCAGACCTCAGACCTGGCCCTGCCCTCAGCAGAGATTTGGGCTTGAGGATCCGAATGGTTCCATGAAAATGAATGTTTGCAGAAATTCTACCCATGCTCTGTGAAAGCTGCAAACAGTATTTCAGTTGTGTTTTGTGTGTAAGCGCGTTTAGTGACTCTGTCCAAAACAGTTATGCAGGTCTATAACTGGTTGTATTTGTCTCTGTTTGATTTGTTTATACAGGTTTCACAGGACTATCAGCACTAGGCAATCTCAGATTGTACATCTATTCAAAGCAAGTTGATTTTAGGTGTTGAGACCATTTTGCTTTATTCAGACTGGACTTTGTTTTATTTTCATCAAACTAGGTGAAATACTACTCCATTTTAGGTTTTTATTCCCCTTGCAGGCAAGGGAGGAATAGCTCTGGGTTAGATAAGGATAGCAGGGGTGTGCATGGGTTAATGACACAATGCAGTGAGGTGCATATGAGCTAGCTACCAAATCTTGATTGTTAGGGATCCCATCACAACATCCCTGAAGTTATTGTCCAGTTTTTCTTACACTGTATGAACCATCAGTGGATTTCAGTGAGGTTAGGGAAGCATTTATGGCCAACTCTATAAGGAATCAAAAAGTCACTTTATGCTGATATGATGCTACTGCTTCAAGAAATAGTCCTTCCTTCCTCCCACTTCTCACCACCTTTTTACTTTTTTTTACTTATGTACTTGTCTAACTGGATTTTGCACCTGGTTTGGTTGAAAACAAAGCTTTGGATTTACTCCCAGTTACTTTTCCGCCTGATCAACCCCCTGCAGCTATAGTCTTGGTATCTCTGGCACAAAGATGAAACAGGAACATGGGGTCAAACCCACTCCTTTTTGAAGGAGTCAGGCAGTGTCAGAACAATGTCCCCAAACACAGAGTAATCAGTGGGCTGAGTTGCCAGAGCAGGGGTCATGCTGTGGCTCTTTTACGAGCTCCACTGCTGGCCCGACATCCACTCTGATCTCAAGGTTTGCCTCCATGGAGAGACCCCTGCACCTGTGCAGGCTCAGGGTGGAGGCAGCCCCTTCCCCCAGCACAGTCAGTGTGCCTATGGGGCCAACAATTGGGGGGAAAGAGGTGCTGCTAAAGAGAACAGCAGACATACTGGTCCCTGCTAAATTCTAACTGTGGTGGAGCAGCGCTAAGATGCACCAGTCAGTGCATCAGGCTATCTTGGATGTTTTTTCTGCTTATTCCTTGCCTCTGCATGCCACAGCCCTACATTTACTTAATGCAGGATAAAGAATTGCAAAGACTTATTTTCTTTATAGTCAGGATTTTGTGTGTGCCATTGTGACCATATTTTTTCTCTACTGAGTTCAAGTATTAAACTGTGATCTTTAGTTACATAAAAACCATTTACATTGGCAATACCTGGCACCTGTGTATTGATTGCCACAGACTGACAATTATTTAGAAGGTCACTGTGAATGTTAGGTTTTAGGTTTATATTACTTAAAGCTTTGGAGCATACCAAGTCACAGCTGTGTTTTTACTTCAGCCCATTCAGGTAAAGCCTCTGGTTCACATGGAAATAACTGCAAAATGCCCTACTTCATGGTATTTCTGTGCACACATGTTAGCAACAAATGCCCTCTTTATGACTGAATCCCTCCATTCTCACCATACAGTCACAGAATCATAAAATCGTTTGGATTGGAAGGGACCTTTAAAGGACATCTAGTCCAATCATCCTGCAATGGAAAGGGACACCTTCAAATATTTTGCTACAGCCCTGTTCAAGCTGACCTTGAAAGTTTTGAGATATGGGACATCCAGCACCTCTTTGGTGGAAACCTGTTGCAGTGGTTCATCATCCTCACCATAAGAATTTCTTCCTTATATCTAGTCTGAACAATTTAAAACCATTACCCTCTATCCTATCACTACAATCCCTAGTAAAAGTTTGTTCCCATCTTTCTTATTAGTCCCTTCTAAATATTGGAAGGTGCTGTAAGGTCTCCCAGTCCCCCAGGCTGAACAACCCCAACTTCCTCAGTCTTTCCTCAAGGAGAGGATGTCACGGAAATGTTCTTCATTATCTTTCACTAATCAGCTCAGATGTTGCCTTGTGCATCTTTACAGGCATTTTCAGCAGAGGTTTTTCACCACCAAATAGATCAGGTTGCCTTCTGAGTTAGAAAAAAAGAGTGCCCCAAAATAGCACTGGTACAAAAGAGATTTTTCAATACAACTTTTAATTTCCTTTCTATGTAGCCAAAGGACAAAATGAGCTCACATGCATATATCTTCTGTGCTTAAAGATATATAAGAAAGGCCTTGAAGGTTTTGGAACAGTGTCATAACCCTGCAGGAAAAGAAGAATAAAAAAAAGAAAAATCCCAGGAGTATAAAACTTATAGGACTTCAGTATCAGGGATTATTATTTTTCCTATCTTCCAATATCTTTCAAACATAGAGTTCACAATTCAAAACATCTTTTACAGACGCAAACTTATCTAATGAATTTTGCCTGAAAATGTTATGGCATTCTTTACAATTTCTAGATAAGCAGATACAAAATATGATTTTCTTACATTTAAGAAGAGTTTATTAAGTGTTTAAATTGCAATTGGGAAAAACAATGCACAGAAAACTACTTAAAATGTAGACTGTGGATAAACACCTAAACAAAGCATTTCTATGAAGTTAAATGAATTCAATTATAGGATGCTGAGATTAAATATTTACTGCTCAAGACAGAATTTTCTGAGCCTAAACAATTACATTAATTCTATCTACAGTTTTCTGAGTGTTTTGCAGTGTATTATGCATTTAACTTAAAATCCCTCCTCCTCTCCTCCTGTTTAATGGAAATACATGCTACAGTTGGAAAAGTAGGACAGGCAGAGGACTCTACTTTTGCACAAAATGTGACTGCCTTGCACTTGGCATCTAAATTTGCAAAAATTAAAGGGTTTTTTTATACCAACATTTGACACGGCACCATTCACTGGGAATGACATTGTTGCCTAGTCCGGTGGAAGGTTTCATGATATTCATGAAGATTTATGTTCATGCTCTGAGTTAAACTCCTTATGGCACCTCAAGAGGTAGCATATTATTTGTAGTCCTCAGCAAAAATCCTACCTAATTAGAAAAATTCTAGTAGGAAAAAAAAAGCCCCAATGGATCAAAGACCTCTCTGAGTTGCATATTTAATTTCTCTCTGTTTTTAAGAAGGAGAATTTTTGACTTCTCTCTGCTCTTAAGTAGTAACTGGGTATGATGCCAAAAAGGGCATGGAATGAAAGAATTGCTTAGAGAAAATTTATCTTTAAGTAGCAAAGGTGTTTATTTTCCAACATTAGGGGGCTAGCTGGTTTGCACCAGACAAACTAGCTCCAAAGTTTCAGTTCAAAGCAGGGTAATTTATACAGTCTTCATGTAAAGTTACAACATCTCAACATACATATTCATACAATTTTGACATCTAAGCATCATATTCATAATACGAGGAGTTTAGGTGGAACCTAAGGCAGTCTTCCCAAACCTTTTTTTGGTGGGATTTTTAGGAAGGTTGTTCTGGCCTTCTGCCTCACTTTTGGGGTCTTTTGCTCCTCTTCCTTGCTTTGAACTTTTCAACTTTCTTTGTTAACTTAACTCAGGTGCTGACACTTGTAAAACTTTTGACTCATGTTCTTTTTATTTTCTGTGAATGTCCACTTTATCTTAATTTATGATTACTAGGGTGCTTGGAGTACATTCTGAACATCATCTATTTAGTCAGTAGGACAGAACAAGCTATCAAGGTTAATACAGTACTTTGCAAAACAAGGTACCAAAATTATCTCAGTTAACTTTTTAAGGCCCTGTTCTTGTTTCAGATACAAAAGTCATTCAAGGGTAGAGAACATGAATCTTATAGAAAATGTGATACTCTCATCAAAGGGATTGGGATGAGATGACCACTGTGCTTTGACAAGAGTGTGGGGTGAGTCTCAAGTCATGGGTCTGCTGTGTGGTCCATATCCCAGCCTTGCAGGCTGTCCTGATGTTGCCTCTTTCCATCCTCACACTTCACAAGCTCTGTGACAGATGTTGCTGCCAGTGTGCCTGGCCTGAGCAAAGAGAGAAAGGGTGAAGAAACAGCCTTCTTTTTTTCCTGTACTGGGATCTCATCCACCAGCCCCACTTCTCACAAAAGAAGGGTTTACTTCATTTCCCTCTGTTGCAATTTGGGCAGCAGGAGTGGCTGTGGTATCTATAAAAAAGCAAGGTGGCCAGTGCAAGGATTTTTGCAGGTTTCAGAGGACAGTCAAGCTTTAGCATAGGAATGAAAGGAAAATGAGAACATTATGCCATGGGTGCCTTAGGAAGTTTTCTGGCAGAAAGGAGAGTATGAAATGAAGGGAAAAACTTTACTTTGAAAATAATGTCCTGACAGCAGGAGTCAGCAAGTGAGAACTGAGTGAGGTGTGGAGCAGAACACCAGGGTCTTTAAAGCTGATGTGAGACACTTATCCTGTATTTGACAGGCAAGGACTAGACCATGGAGGTGGCTTAACAAAAATAGGAAACTTCACATGACTTTCACTGCAGTGTTATGAGTATTGAAAATGAGACGTTGGTTTGTTTGGCAATGCTGGAGAAAAAGGTGTTGCTGTCATCAAAGTGAGCAGCTAGGAGATGGTGTGGTACAGTCATGATATGGGTACCTGAATGGCATGGGCAGTGTCTCAGACAGGCTGAGTCACCCAGCTGCAAGATGTTGAACTGCTCTGGACACATAGGCTGAGCAGTGTCTCCAGGCTGAAGATGCTCTGAAGTTATGTGAGCCATGAAGCAGGAGTGGAGCTGCTCTTCACAGTGACCAGAGACACAACCAGAAGAGGACTTGAAAGGGCAAATAAGAGCTCAAATGCTCATATTAAGCTTTAGGTGACCATGGTGCATCACAGCAGGTATCACAGAGAGGGTGACTAAGAGTTGTGTTTTAAGGGGCTTGAGCTTGACAGAGATCCTAAACCATGTTTGAGCACATGGACAGAGATATGAACTGCTATAAGACTATTCTCAAGTTTTAAATAAACAAACCATTGACTTTTATTTCTTTTTCTACCTTTACCCTTCCTTGGTTTTTGTGAGACTCCAAATGGAAATATCAAAGGTTGCTTTTTAGCAGTTTCATGAGAGATAAAACTAACTCTGTTAATATTCTTGGCATGGTATTTCACATTGACTTCTAGACCACAAAGTGTTTTGATTGAGACGTTTGTATACCTTTCTTCCAAACATCCAGACTTCTTGAAGTTGACTCAACTTTACTTCATCTCCTTTGGTTATATTTCCTGTTGTACTATTAAAAGCCCACGAAATATTTGAATTCCAGATCAACAGAGATATTTCTCAAGAATTAAATGCATTTGGCTAGGTGTGATTAAAAAGGAAGTGTGATGAGGACTGTCTTCTAGTCCTGCTGTCCTCTCAGAAGGAAAGTGAAGTATCTTTGTGGTAAGCCCAGTAAATACTAGAAAGTGCTGGAGTCCTGCTAAGGCTTGGGCTTTGGCTCCTGGTTTCACTCTCGTTCGTAAAGCTTTTACTTGCAGTCTATGGGGAGCTGGCAGAACATGTCTGTGACTCCTTTCTTTCCATGCTCTTTATTTCTTGTCTGGAGAGAGCAGCTGGAAATCTTTTTATATATTCATAATAAACTGCAGCTACAGAGAAAGAAGATCAGCTAGATCAGCAGTCACTGCAAGTAATAGTCATCAGCACTTCCTATGTCCCTAGTAATGTTGGGTGAGTTCATAAAAAAGGGGAGATAGAGATGTGAGATAGTATGCTGGAAGGAGTAGAGAGAGAGGACTGTGAACACTGGACATTATTATGAACTAGAGAAAAATAGTGAGTGTGAAGTGAAAAGGGCACAAGAGGCCCTAGGGACTGCATCATGGGAAGGTGTTAGGGATGCTGAGTGGCACTCCCTCAACCAGATGGAGGGGCAAAACACATGATTTTTTCAGTGTTATTTCCAGTATATCTTGAATAAGCAAGAAGTCTTCCTGATATTAAATAGCAGAGATGGAGAAAGGATAGTGGGAAGCTGAATGACTGGAGAGACAAAAAGAGGGGTGACAAGAAAGATCAGGGCTCTCACCTAACTAGGTGATCATTGATCACAACACTAAAAATTAAGAATCTCCTCTGCAGCTGTGAGTTATCTCACTGTTGCTGCACACTCATTCAAGTGTTCTTTCCTCAAATCAGTGTTCTACTCCTCAGAGAAGGTGGTGGATCTCCTGTGAACTGTTGGTCAAATGTTGATAAGCCAGGATTCTTGCACACTAAGGAACTTCCATATGAATTGTTGTATGGATTTATGAAAGATTTCTGCTCTGTATAGTAAAGAACCATGTTGAACAGAAGCTATAATTCCTGACAGGCCAAGGCTGAATCAAGACTTCTTTATCTTCCATAAATTTTCTGATCTAGTAAAAACCTTAAAATATATTAGCATCAAAGAGAACTAAACTGTTTGTAGTTGCTATTAAGAAGATACCATGAAAATGAAGCTTGTGTAAAATCCAGGGAGAACAGTTAGTGTGGTCTACATGTGGAACCAGAACTTTTTCTGAAAAGAGAAAAAGAGAATTAGAAAAAGTCACAGTCCTGTGTCCAGCAACTGTACTTGACTTTTTGCTGTCTTGGTTTTTCACTGGTTTCCTGAAGTATATTATATCTGGTCCATGTGATGCTACATGTATTACACAAATTTTGGGGACAAGGGTTTCTTTCTCTATGGGCAAATTATGTGTTCCTTTCATGTTGCAATTGGGTCTTTGACTTACACTTTGGAACACTGTGTGCTTTATGATGTGTTCTAATGCTTAGTGTTTTCCATTCTATAGAGATCCTAACTTGTGTAAGACTAACTTGTGGCCCAAGTGGAATAGTAATCACACAAAATACTTTTTGTCTTTGATAATGTTCTTATTCAACTGCAGCAGCGTTATGGTGTTACACATAGAGATCCACAACATCTCAAATGTTTCAACAGTGCAGCTATGCACTTTGATAAATAGTAGCAAAGTGGATGCAGCTGCTTTCTGCACTTCTTTAGGCTTGCAATAAAACATTTTAGATGGTCAAAGGCAGCAGTCAGACTTAAAATGTTGATAGAACAGGGCAGGAAAATAGCTTTACCCTGTTTCCTGCAAAGCAAGGGAAGAAAAAAGATGAGTTTAGGAGTACCAGGACAGTGGCTTTGAGTGCATACCCCAGAGAGCTCAATAGTCTTTCTCAAATTTTCAGGGAACTGGTAAATTTTGTATAAGAACATGGGGTCATTTAACATGCCTTTGGGAATCAGAGAGCAGGCTGTATTGCTCCTGTAGACTTACCCATACTCAGCATATTAATATGCAGAAAAGTATACTGAGAGAGATATGATTATTCCTTTGAGATTTTAAGTGGTGCCTAATTGTAAATACAGACAGGCAGAGAGGGAATAACCAGTAGAGTAAAATTGTCAGATGAAGTGGTGGAGTTGCAGAGATAATGCAAGTATAGCGAAAATCAGAAAAACAAAAGAAGGGAAATAAGATGTTTCTCTCAGTATGTTAATTACCCACGGTGAGGAGTATGTTTGAAATGACACACTGGAAAATGTTAATGAGCTAGAAAGAACAATATGATACTCAGAATTATTCTTGAAGTTTTCCTGAATTTAAAATGTATTGATCCCCATTTCCATCTAGTAGCTTTTACATCTTACATTACTTGAGAGCTGTGCTTGTTAATTTAACTTGATTATTTCCTTATTCGAGAACTTGCTTTTTCTTCTTGTTGGTGAGAGATAGGCTGGAAAATATAATGTGGCAGTATTTTTAACTCTTTTAATACGACAATGCTCATTTCTCTCTGTGTGTGCATGTATGTGTGGGTATTTAGATCTCCATACATGTAAATAAATGTACACTACTGTTATTTTGAATCAATCAACCCCAATACAACCGTGGAATCACTGTCTTGAAAAACAGACCATATTGAGTGCTTTGCTGCAGAATGCTTCTAATGTGAGTTGTGTAGTAGATAAGATATAAGGGTTTTGAACTGCAGACAGGGATATGTTTAGATCGACAAGAAACCTCTCAGCTTATATATAACTATCTGTTTTCTTCTGAAAATATTCTCTAAGGTCATCAGGTTGCTGTCTAACTCAGAGGTGCCCAGTATACATACTTTGAAGGGTAACACTGATAAATTTTCCCATTGTTCTAACAGCTACATCCAGGCATAGGCTCATGTACTTCATCTTGGCCTTCATTTAGATATATAATCCCAAAACATTCAGAAACGCCCTGCTCACTAAACTCCACCAACATCTCACTTTTAATGCCTCATATTTTGCTTTCTTTGATTCCCAATGTCCCAATTTTGGTAAAGCAGAGAAATTGAAACCTTTTTTTCGTTTGAAACCTTGGCAAAATGCTAAGTATAAACCAAAGCAACAAAGTTCGCTCCCCCTGCCAAGAAAAGGGAGAAAAAACCCTGGAAACTTGAACTTGAAACAGAAACTGGTATATATATGTACACAAAAAAGGGAAAATTGAAAGTAAACTACAATATAACACACATATACAAAGGTAAAAAGAAACAACAATAACCCCACACCTAGTTGCCCACCCACTAATACAGATTCCACCACCCCACCCATAAAACACCCCAAGAGACACCTCCGAAGAGACACCCAGCAAGAGAGGAGAAAAACCAACAGCAAAAAAATGTTGACTTCCCAAACCAAAACAGCTGCAAGTAGTGGTAGGGCCTATCGCTCCCAGCCCAGCGATAACAGGTTCTCTCAGCATCCGGCCATGAAGGAAAAAAATACCCTAGGCGCCTCTTACACCAGTTTTTATACTTGCTTTGACATCAGATGATATGAAATATCTCTTTGATTGCTTAAGTCAAATCCCCTCTATATACATAACACTATCTGGGCCTGCTAGACTGAGGCCTACTAAAGTCAAGGCCTAATCTAGGCCTAGCTAAAACTAAGGCCAAAACCACCACAAACCTGAACTGATAACCAAGCCTACTGGAACAAAGAACCAGGTATCTTTGCAATCAGGAGAGCTCGGTACAGAAGGTGTTCCCATGGCACACCTACTGTGAGTCAAAAGGACTGACATTCTCATAAAAAAGAATTACAGTATTAATTTATTCAAGAAAACATTCGGCAAGCAATAGAGGGAAATGTGCAAAGGGAAGATGGTATGTGCCTTGCTGTAATTCACTAATCACAGAAAATTCTGAGTTGCAAGCAACCCAGAAGGATCATCAAAGGTCAACTCCTGGTCCTGCACAGGACCCCCCCAAGAGTGACACCAGGTGCCTGAGAGAGTTGTCCAAAGCTTCTTGAACTCTGTCAGGTTTGGTGCTGTGACTGTTTCCCTGGGGAACTTGTTCCAGTGCCCAACCACCCTCTGGGTGAAGAGACTTTTTCTAATATCTAGTCTAAACCTCCTTTGACACAACTTCAGGCCATTTCCATGGCTTCTATCACTGGTCATCACAGACAAGAGATCAGTGCCTGCCCCTCCCCTTCCCCTCACAAGGAAGTTGTAACTGCAATGAGGTCTGCCCTCAGTCTCCTCTTCTCCAGGCTGAACAGAACAAGTGCCCTCAGCAGCTCCTCATACGCCTTCCCCTCAAGGCCCTTCACCATCCCTGCTGCCTTCCTTTAGGTGCTCTTTAAGAGCTTCATACCCTTGTCTTATATTGCAATGCCCAAAACTGTACACAATATTCATGATGAGTCCTGTGTCCAAGTCATTTATGAAGATATTGAAGAGCACAGAGCCCAAGATGGAGCCCTGTAGAACCCCACTAGTGACAGGTCACTACCTCATTCACTATTACCCTCTGTTGTTGACCTGTGAGCCAATTGCTCACCCACCACATGATGTGTTAGTCCAGCTGTGAGAGGCAGTTTTGAAAGTTTTATTGAAATCCCCAAAGGTTACATCAGCTGGCTTCCCTGGGTCAACCAGGTGGGTTACATTGTCATAAAAGGAAATCAGGTTTGACAAGCCAGAAACAGTACTGGGCATAGTTACTAGAGATAAAAAAGTTTTCAATGAGGGTGACTGCAGATTTATACCTTCAGTTGATACAACACGTCCTCCTGCACCGGGACAGGCAGGGATATCTTTAAAAGATTAGTCAGGATGAGTGGTGTCATGGGTTTGGCTGATAGGCCTAAGTTTAGGCCTGGGAATTCAGATTTGAGCCTGAAATTGTCAGCTGCCTTCAGCTAGGCTGGGCTAGCTAGCAGCTGA
>VWZD01008623.1:54488-68562 GCA_013396695.1 Sakesphorus luctuosus
GTGTGTGCTATATTGTAGTTTTCTCTTAATTTTCTCTTTTCTGTATAAATACGTGTAGTTAGTTTCAGAAGAAACCTAGCTTTAAAGGTTTTTTTTTCCCTCTCCCTCTTCTTTCTCCCTTTGGCTAGTTAGGGGGAGGAGGACTCTTTTTCTCTGTACTTGGGCAGTTGGCGTTTTGCCAGCTCAACCCAAGACAAGTGGAAATGGGTGCCAGTACACACTTGGCAGAAGATGAATGCAGAAGGCTTCTGCATTTTTGTTTTTACTGATGGTAGGAGGTTTTTTGTGGTGTGGTGGTGTGCTCTTTTTTGGATTTTGGGCTTTTTTCCAACAGAATGATGCTGATGTTTAAGTGGTGTTCATTCCTGGTTTGCAAGCTAAGCTACAGGCAATGAGTAGGAAACATCTCTCCCCTGTAGCACCATGTGAAACTCAAGGTTTTATGGCTAAAGGGATGAATAAAAAAATATGGTTGCATACAATGATCTGGATAAATTATACCAACAGACTGCACTTGGGAAGCTTCTTAGAGCTTTGTAAAAAGTGTTTTCAGAGATGCACAAGTGTCTTTTCATCAAACTTGAAGCATTCTCAAAACTAGTTCAGGGACAAAAAAAAACTTCAGAGGAACACACTCAGCTTCAACAGCACCTGAATATCTCTGATGACCATTAAATGATCTCCAGCAGTCTTGTCAGCTAAACCCAAACAGAAGTGGGTTTCCAAGAATATCAAACATTTTGGTCAAGTGGCAGCTTCTTTACAAAGGAGTTGGGGAAACCCAGTGAAAGCAATATTGCATGTTAAAAAGTGTGGGTCAATTCATTTCAGAAGATTTTTCCATATTTCTAAAATTACTTGTTTAGATTTGTTTATACTACTAGATTTAGATTAAAAAAAATTACTTTCTTTGCTTCTTGGTGCAATAAGCATCTGATTATGAAATCCAGACCAAAGTCCAGGTACAGCAGAACAAATAGGAGGTACTTGTGTTTTACACACACAGTCAGGACTAATTTACAAGACCCACTGACAAGTGAAAATGAATATTAGCTGGATATCATCACCAAATGTAATTTTTAGACACCTCGGGTGTTACATTAGCATCATGTCAAGCCTGAGCTTGTGCCTGCAAGCTCAGGTCTCCAGGGTTGTATGAGTGCTAGCCACTGGCTCTGTTAAATTGGGCATCTCATCAGACAGTGAAAAGTTCAGGTTTTCAAATTTACCTGTTTGTCTTAAAATGTAGAAAACATTTTCACTGAATTTTAAAATCACTCTTACAGTCATGAGTGCCATTAATCCTAAACTACAGTCCAAATTAGGGAGTGTCACTTTTCTAAGATCTGCAAGATATTCCCCACATCTTCAGACACCAAAATACCTTTGAAAACATGGCTTAGATTCTGCACAGAAGCCCCTGATTGTGAAGGCTGGCAAATTGCTTGGAACACTACAGATGTTTTGCATGTTAGGTGAATTTTATATTAAGAAAAAGAAAAATCATAACTCTTGGTTTTGGAACTATTCTTCTTGTTCATGTTTTGCTATACAGTACTATGAAAAATTTCATTTGCAACTCCAAAAGTTTGACTATGCATCCAGTTTTGAGATTCACAGCACAGGAAGGACATGGATCTGCTGGAGCAAGTCCAGAGGAGGGCCACAAAAATAATCAGAAGGGTGGGACAATTCTCCTATATGGAAGGGCTGAGAGAGTTGAGGTGGTTCAGCCTGGAGAAGGGGAGGTTCTAGGGAGACCTTATCATGGCCTTTCAGTACTTAATGTGGGGGCTTAATAAAAAGATGGGGACGGACTTTTTAGCAGGGTCTGCTGTGATAGGACAAGGCGTAATGGTTTTAAACTAAAAGAAAGTTGCTTGAGATTAGATATAAAGAAGAAATTTTTACAGTTAGGGTGAAACACTGGAACATGTTGCTCAGAGAGGCGATGGATGTCCCATCCCTGGAAATTCAAGGCCAGGTTGGATGGGGCTCTAAGAAAATTGATCCAGTTGAAGATGCCTCTCCTTACTGCAGGGAGAATTTGACTAAATAACATTTAAAGGTCAACTTCCAACCCAAACTATTCAATGACTTTAATGAAAGTATAGTAATTGTGCCTATTATTTGATAGTACTAGACTGGAGATTATTTTCAGTTAAATCATTATGCTACAGAAGGATGCCAGTGCATGTAGGGGACTAGAAGTGCTGACAAAGTTATTTACAACAAATGCATCTTCCAGTTTCACCTGATACTTCAGTTTTACAGTCTGACACCCACCACTCCATCTCTATTGGAGTTTTACCTCTCTGATAATTTACCCTTGCATTTCTGTGCAAGCCAGGATCCTCCCCATCTTTGAATGTTAAAATTTCAGCAGCAGGTAGATGTCATCTACTTGCACTGCATATCTCGTCTTTCTGACATTTGCCTTTCATTTTTCTGAAGAGGTTCAGAGGAAAGGCCTGGCTAAAATCACACTGACTGGACTGAAATAAGCCATACCATCACCTGACCTGGACTACCTGTGCTAGATAATTCCCTAAAAGCCAGCCATGAATGCTGAATCTACTTTTTGGCACCACTGAGGAGGTGGGTCTGAGGCTGAGTTGTAACACAGGACCGCTAGTAGGCACAGTGAGTGAGGAGAGAGGTGACACCACTGTTACCTTCCCTGGTTGGGAGACTTGAAAGGTTAATAAGGCAGTACCAGTAACATCTGGAGAACTGGAAAAGGATTGTGTGTGAAAGAGGTATGTGATAAGGAAAGTATGAGACCATGTCTTTATGTCCTGGGACTCTTTGAACTTTCCACACTTCAGCAGGGCAGAATGACAAAATTCCACAGGTCACAGGTGTGGGGGTCAGAGACCATTGCAGAGCAGTAAATATTAATACATTAATATATTAATATTCTTCCTTAATATTGTCAGAAAAGGCAATATTTTTCCCCCCAGAAATTCTGAATCTTTTCCTTTACTAAAATATGACCAGGGCTCCTGCTAACAGAAAGGCTGATATAGGAAGCAAGCTATCCAAAGTGCTCTGAAAATGCTTATTATGGTGAGTTTTTTAAAATCTGGCACACAGACTTGAATTTTGTCCTTCAGTGTCTCAGGACATACTTATGCACCAGAAAATGGATGTGAATCCCACCCTAAGTTGCTGATGTCAGTTTGGAAAGTTTGAGAGTTGTGCATATGGAAAAAGCACATTCAGGACACTCCTATAACTTCTTTTTCTGCTGTTGTTTGCTGGAAATCCTTCTTTTCCTTCCCTGTTGGAGGATACTGTGATTGTCCAAGCAGAATTCCATATTTAAAATAACGAAGTCAAACAAAAGTTTTCCCAGGTGAAGGCCCAATTCCAGGCCCCAAGAATAACTCATAGAGCTTAACTGCAGTATTTTAGAGATTATAAAATTGAGATCTTTAAACAAGCTTCCATGGAACGGAGTTTTACCAGTTCATTGACTCATGTAAAATTAAATGGAGCATTTCAAAGAACTGCTACAGCAGCAAAATCCCATAAGACGAGATAAAATATACAGCCTGAATAGAATTGTTCTAACAAACACTTCTAGTGTTAATTCTCCAGAATGCTGCAACTGTTTTGTGCTAGTTCAGTGACTTTAAACAGGCCTGAGTTCGCAAGTCTCATCAACCATGAGGTAGCGTGGAAAGCACGTTCTAAAATCTGGTGTAGTTGGTTTAGGTCACAAGTCAGGATCGAAAACTGAACTCAAGATTAAATCTCTTTATGATGTTTTGATTTTTAATTCCTAAAAAAAGCCCATTTTAGAAATGGTCTTTGTCACAAATCTGGGGTTTGATTTTGGTTCTCAGGTTAGTTTAGATTTTGGATTGGTTTTGAATATCCTCAGTTTTGAATCTCTGATTCAAATTTAGTAGTCAGATTTCTACCTGCTGCTAATTTCTATATCATTTTTGTTGCCAGAATGAAAGAGGGTCTTTCAGCTTTTGTCAGTGTGGAGTAGAAATCAGGTCCCCCAAGACACTGATTTGTACCTGTAAGCTGACGCAAGAAGCTGAAGCATTAGGCTCTGTGTTTTCCAGAGCACTGATATCTACTTAACACTTGCTTCGAAGAGTCTGTAGTCCCTAATACTTCCTAAAGATTCCTCCTGCATCTCCATTTACATTTGTCTTCTGTAACATTTTGGCCAGGGAATGTTTGGAAAGTGCTTTGTAAATTTACTGCACTCCATAAATCCTTTTATGAGAATCAGAATGTAAACCTTTACCAGCTACAATAACATGAGTGGAAAATTCTGTATTTGTTTCTCAATGGCTGACTAAATATTGTCTTTAGAGTTATATTTATGGGAAGTTTCTTTGTATGTGCCTTACTGTAAATGTTATTCTTAGAGGTGGAGTTAGGAAAACCAGCAATTCAATACAGATCTTTCACTTTTCTTGACTGGCAAAGAACTTTCTTTCCAATTACACTGCATCCTCCAGGCAGACAGAAATGAGACCTTAATGTTATATGGAATTGGAGCAAGGAGAAGTATTTTTATTGTTCTAGTATTTATAAAGCCTACCTGTGATGTCTTTTTTTTTTTCCAAATTCTTTTCCAAACCCCTACCCTTTTCAAACCTCCTTCATCTGTGATTATTAATTAGTTTCTAATTACCAATAATAGTTTCAAATGCAGACAAGAGGAATTTCATGCCAGAGCAGTCTGTCATGATTTATCTGTGCTTTTTTTGAGAAATTGCAAAAAGTGTCCTTGGCTATTGTCTTTGCATGCCAGTCCATACTTCCAGAGAGAGCAGCTCTGCACGTCAGCCTGGCACAGGGTGGGCATGGGAAGGCTTACTGCTTTGGATAAGACTGTGCTTTCCCATGCCTGATGTGGATAGAAGCTGTGTTCAGTCGTGGGTGGTTCCTCATGGGAATGGACATAAGTTATCCTCCCTTTGACCCACTTTGCACTTGCTTGTGCAAGGCATGAGGTAGTGGAAATTACATCAAAAAAATCAAGTTAAATTACTTGGCAAAACTGACATGCAGGCATGCATCTCTTTCTCAGCTTTATTGCTGAGGTTCCTATTGAGGTTTCCTGATTATAATTTGTTCCGTATGATCTGATTAAAATGTAATTAGAAAACAATCAAATGTCTCCATAGATAGAACAGGATTATAAAGATGGCGCAGTTAATCATTCTTCATCTTGCTATGTTAACAGAACAGCTGCTGCCTCTCTTCCTTTAACATGGCTGATAATCTTGTCCGCATTCATTTCCACTGAAAATAAATGTGGATTTTCTTATGTCAAGGTAATTCACATAGAATTCCAGAGACAATGTACATGTAATTTTTGCTTTTCTACACTCATAAATTCAGTCTACAACTTTCTTAAGGGGAAGAGGAGGGGTAGACACTGGTCTCGTCTCTGTGGTGACCAGTGACAGGATCCAAGGGAATGGCCTGAAGCTGTATCAGGGTAGGTGTGAGGTGATGGCCTGATAAGGCTTGATGAGTTGAGGTGAACGCCTCAGCCCCCCGGAAGGATGCTCCCAGCAGAACACGAAGAGCTTTCGAACTAATAAAATTAACACAGGATGTAGTGTTGTAAAAAATTACATGGCCCTCCTTTGCGATATCTTCTATGACTACTCAAGGAACCACCCCTCAGGCATCTGTATCACCCCCAAAGTATCGACTTTAGTCACACAAAAACCACCTAAGAAAAAAAAAGGTATAAAAAGAGATTGAGTATAAACCAAAAGTGGGGAGAAATGCCATGTCTCTGCGGGGGTAACTGCTAGCAGCTTGTCCTGCCTNAATGTGCTTGTGTCTGTAAAATGTGTTTTGTGACAGTTTCTTTTGGGGTCTTCTGTTATCAATTAAATGCAATGTTGCAGCTAAACATTATCACCGGCAGCACAAAAAATACAACAACTGTCACATACTTGTATTAATAACTGTTATTTCAGGAGCTGTTGTGGAGAAAGTTCTTTTCTTTCTATTAAGTGTAGTCTCATATCAGAAGTTAGAAAACCTTCCAACCTGTGTGCTGTCCATAGTTGATAGGCAGTGTTAAGTACATAAAGCTCGAATTTTCTAGAGATGCTTATATAGCTATAAGTTCTCCCTAGCTTAAGTGTAGTCTCATATCAAGGGTCAGAAACCTTTCCAACCTGTGTGCTATCTTTAGTTCAGTAGGCAGTGTTGAGTGTATAAAGATCTAATTGTCTGGAAGTGCTTATTGCTAATAAGTTCTCCCTAGCTTAAGTGTAGTCCTCATAAGAGAATCAAAAATCTTTCCAGCCTATGTTCTGTCCAAAGTCGACAGGCAGTGCTAAGTTCATAAAGCTTTGATTGTTCCAAAGATGCTTATAGCTAATAACTTCATATTAGTACAAGTAGGACTAAAAGTCTTTACATTTCTGTCTCTCCTCCCTTTCTCATGACAGAAGGTTTAGGCTGGATATTAGAAAAAGCTTCTTCCCCCAGAGGGTGGCTGGGCACAAGAACAGGTTCCTCACGGAAGTGGTCACAGCACCAAGCCTGGCAGAGTTCAAGAAGTGTTTGGATGATACTCTTGGGCACATGATGTAGCTGTTGGGGATGGTCCTGTGCAGGGGTAAGAGTTGGACTGGAGGATCCTTGTGGGTCCCTTCCAAACCAGCATATTCTGTGATTTTGTGATAAATTTGAAAGATCTTAGAATTACTGCTTGGAAGAGATTTCTGGGAATCACTCAGTTAAAACTCCTGAAAAAATGGGGAGCATTGTACAATTCTACCCCAGGTCGCTCATGTCTTTATCTACCTGAGGTTTGAAAACCTACAGGGATGGAGATTCAAGAGTGTCTCTGGACAATCATTTTCAGCACTGTGCCATCTTCTTACTGTAAAAGTTTATAGTAAATTCATGAATTATCTTAATTTTTGTCAGATTAGCTATTATAGCAAAATGGCGTTTTTTCTATAAAATATTTTATTATGAGTTAGATATGCTATGTAAAAATGCAGTTTTGTACTGAAGACAGAGGTTGCCAGAGAATAGTGATTAAGCGCTGTGATTTAGAGGGTTGAAGACAACTTCATCAAAATACTGACCTGCTGAATGGTGGATAATTTACCTGTTTATATGTAGTCCAAGATCCAGGGAAAAAGGATGTGCTCAGAGCAGATGAGACCATGTCAGGTCAGAGTACTAGCTGAAGTGTCACAGCAGAGCACCAGAAAGGGATGATATGACAATGTGATTGTGCCTTAAGGAAATACATTTATGTGAAGGGAGAGGAATGGATGGAGTGAGCACCTATGTGTAGAAGAAAAGCTTTGATCATTTTGGAGTGACTGCAGTATCCACAGCAAGGAAACTCCTTAAGCACGTATGGAAGTCCGGGACAAGTGTGAAACAAACCCATTTTCCCCCAATCACAAAAGTGTTAAATACTGGAGGAGAAGTGTTGCTGACAGCTTTCTGTTCAATTTCTAGAGTTAGGATTGCTTAACGTCTTGCATCCAAATGCATAAACCTTAAGAAGGAAAGTTATAAATATCTTCTAAATGATTGGTTACACCCACATGCTCTCTTGTCTTTCAATGTTAAGTTTTCCGGAGAAAAAAATCATTGCAGAAAATCATTTGAGAGTGCATCTTTGTGGAAGTTGTATTGGTAAGTAATCAGGGAGGCTGCTTGCTTGCTCACTGGAATTGAGGCAGCATGTTCTGCTACACTGCTCAGGGGCATTTGTTTCATTAACTGATGAGAAAAAAAATGAAACATTAGTTGCTCGCCTCGGTCCCTCACTGTATTCAGCATGGTTGTTCAAAAGAGAGAGGGATGATCAGGCTGATTGTGTGTTATTCCTGCTCTTTTGAACCAGCACACAAAGATTTCCATGGCTCGACTTGTGGCTTTCTGTGTGCTAGTTATTATATCTGCAGAATGACCAAATCTTTGCCAGGCAGCTGTTAACAGAGCCTCCACCTTAGCAGGAGTTTCAGTAATATGCTTACATCTCATTTCTGTAAATACCTCCTAATAGCTATGTCTAACAGTCTCTGAAGCCTCTGAGAACTCCTGCTGCTGAACGATGCTGAACAGTGTGTTCCTGAGCTTGCTAGTTTCATCGTCCTTACAAAGGGCTCAGCTCTGCCTGCAGCACCATGAGTAGGCGTCAGACTGGTGTGGCATTGTTCCTGGACTTGGCACTGACATCCTGCATAATGTGATAATCCCTGTGGGTCAGTTCTGTGCTGTCTTTGGCTAAAAATCTGTACTCAGAGGTAAACTTCTGACCTTGTGGCTCTTTTTTCCCCAAAAATATTTTGAAAAGAAGTAATTTCTATCCTTTCATAAGCCATTCCTCACTTGGAGGAATTGTATCTACTGTGTGCTACTGTGGCTTTTAAAAGAAACAGCAGACTCTTCATATGCCTGAGACACTCCAGCACAAACAATTGAGGAGGCACAGCACCAAGGCAACTGGGTTCTTCCAAAATAGATCACTTTGTAAGGCCCTTGACTATGAAGTCTCACCCACACTTCAGCTCAAGCCAGGGGAAATGGTGTTTTGTGTCTCACATGTTCACTATTAATCTACTGAGAAAAAGGTATTTATCAAAGAAACGTTTTTTTTTTAATTGTTATTATTTGAGAAAAAAAATGGCACGTGAGACATTATGAATCTAACACTGAAATAAAATTGGCATTTCTTGAAAGTGTTTTTCTGGACTTTTTGGTTCAGTGGTAGTTTATGTAAGCTTAGAGTGTATCTGCAAGTTGAGACATGCACTTTTTTATCCTTGTGGGTTTGTGTAAGTATGTGAGTATATGATGCACTGAGGAGCATGGGCAAAGAAGAGCTTTAGGTGAGAGATAGTCATACCTTAATAAATATTGCTGTCTTTGAAAATCAGGAAAAATCCTCTACAGTTCATTTTATATAACAATGCAATATTTCTAGTTTGCACATTACAGAGGAAAAAGACAAAGAAATCCAGGTATTAGCCAGTATCTTAATGAGCTACAGTAATAGCTCCTACATGTAGGGGTAAAGAGGATAACAAACTTAGTTTACTGCCCACAAAATGCTGTCTCCAATTTTTTAAGCCACCTTTACTTTTTTGGACTTGCAGCTCTCTCTGGATTCAAGTGAGACTACATAGACATCTACCAGTGCAATGTAGTGCAATCTAGTAATTAGTAATTTGAAGACTATATTCTCATTTGCACCCTGTAGCAGTGTTTAAAATTATTTGCAAATGAAGAAGTCTACAATTTTAGAGACATGCTCTATACACACTTACAAAAATCAAGTAACTTGCTTTAAAAGCCATGTGATTTGCGTTTCAGAAAAGGATATCCATGTAGATGTTAGAGTAGAGGAGCACGGCACTGGACAGTGCAGGGTAATTTTTATCTTAGTTCCTACTGAGGGTGAAGACCTAAGTGATGAGGAGTGAGGTGAGATGGGAGTCATTTAGCCACATTGGCTGGTGTACCCCTCTCTTTTAGCCTCTTCTAGACTCTCCCACTGTGGTTGATGAAGGTCACTTTGCTGTGCTCTCCCTACCCTGAGTCAGAGCCCAGAAACAAGAGCATGTCATGAGCTATATTTCCTACACAAACATCCATGCTGCTGTTCAGTATTGTGCTTCCATGCCAGCCACCAGATGTGAAGCAGCCATTTGCAAACAAAGGCCTTTCAAACAGAGAGTGCCCACACTGTGCTGGCACCTGGTGAACGTGCAGACTGAGGTCTGGTTTGGGGCAGTAAGACACCACTGTGGGCTGCAGGACTTGCTGGGCACCTCTGGGACAGACCAGGCTCAGGCAGTTTGGTGGGGAACATGGTTAATTTTCCTTGTATCTCAGGACCCAGCAGACCAGAGGCATCCAAACCCTCTCTCCTTCCAATAGTCCAATCTCCCGTAGAGCCCCCTTCCCCCTGGCAGAGGACTTGACAGAGTAATATATGAACCATCATTTCTCTATTTCCAAGCACTTGTCAAGTGGGAAATAGCTGCCTACTAAATTTGCTGGGCTTTCTTTACTTCTAGATCTTTCCTTCACAATGTGAAGAGCATATCCCTGATTCATGATCTGAGTGTGTTATCCAAGTATCCTGCCACATGCGGACTTGCTTCTCCTCCCCTTCCCAATCCACCTTGTGGTTTCTACACACTGAAAAACAGGGCACAAGCTTTGGTAACTGAGCCATATACAGTCAATGTGCTGCTCTGGATGAGGGTTTCTGGCTTTGCAATATTGCAGCAAGTACTTGCATGAGTCTGTTCATCTGTGCAGGGGCATAGCAGAAAGTGGACACATTTCCCCCAATTCTGATATATCCGAGGGCACAGGCATACTAAGAAATCTGAAAAGTGCCCCTTTTTATGGGTTGGAATGAAAAGCAGTGCAGTGCAGAGGGCATTGAGCAGCTCTGATCTGCTTCTGGCATATGCAGGAAGGACACCAGCTCCTTTGTATTGCCATCTCCTGTATAGGACTTCTAGAAACACCTGTGTAGATGTTACAGAGAAGCCTCTTTACTCAGTTTGGGTACCTGTAGTTGTCTGATTTGGCAGATGCAAAAGATGTCTGGGTTTAGGGGTCAGATGCTTCCATGATGGCCCCATAAAAATTCAGCTGGTGGCCTGAATGTAGACTGATGCCATGAGAGACCCCAGCAAAGCAGGACTCTGAGCCAAGTTAGTGTGGGATAAGATAAAAAGTGAAAGTCTTTTAATATCAGGCCTAGGACCCACAGGAATACATATTGATGCACCCTGAATACTGATTTCTGTGGTTTTTACAATGTTGTCTACCCAATCCACAGTTCATACATCTCTTGGTCCAGCCCCATCCTGTCCCTGGTCACACCTCCTCAGGATTTGAGTTAGGAGGCAGTGGGACCCTGTCTTCATCATTTTCTTCTTCCTCAGCACACATAGGGCTCTTAGAGCTTTTCCAGTGTTCTTAGACCCCATGTTGTTGGCTCATGTTTATGTTTCATTCTGCAGGCTTTTCTTATATTCTTCAGCCTTCTGCCTTGAAGAGAGTCTAAACAACTAAAAGAATTTGAGCTACTGATATGTGGCAGAGGTTGGCATGTATAAACATTGATCTTAAGCTGTTAAAAATATTAGCATACTAAACCTACATTTTACTACAGTTACAAGTACTTCTAAAATCTATAAAAATGAAAAAATCAAAAAATCAAACCCCTTTAGGTATCAAGACTCTGCTCCTGGCCAGCCCCAACAACAATCAGGAGGAACAGCCCTGGCAGCCTGCAGCGCATGCTCCTGCAAGATGTGCCCTCCTTCACCAATCTCCCTGTTTTAGCCAGCATCCTCTAGACAGGCACTCTGGGTGTAGTCAGTCCTCCTCCCTTTCCACTTATGTGGATCTGTCCATTTTGATTTGATCCCTCTCTCCTCTCTGTTGGTGAGCTAGCCATGACATGGTAACAAAGCTTGGGGTGGAGGAGTTTCCTCTTCAAGGCTATAATCCTGCTTCTTGATGTCTACTATTGATGCTTGTTATCCAGATCTGTGTACTGCCTTTACTGCTTGGTTCTGCTAGGAGTTTTTTTTGATCCACAGGTATTAAACAGGTGATTAGCAAACACCATCCCCCCAAAGATATGTTGTAATTTTTAAATGTATGAAGTGCAAACACAGAAATCGGTAGCATTTCCTTCCTGCAAATTCATGCGAGAAATTCATGAGGTCTGTGAACTCCAGATCCATGTCAGCCTTCTGTCAAGGTGTTCTAGGACACCAAGATACTGTGAGAGTATTGGGGTCGCTTTTGTTTGGGTAAAGTAGGTTAGCTTAGCGGCAGTCGGAGAAGGCAGAGACAACTCAGGCTGCAGTGTGATCAGAAGGCTCACCAAAGACAAAGGACTTTACTTTTAGTAACAGCTTCACTATTATCCACTCCTTCATATAACATGCTAGCACACCATTGGTCAATAGGTCACCTAACATACATGGAAAGGTTCTACTGGTTAGAAGGCATCCAAATTCTACAGGTAGTTCTCTACTCCTTAAGATTGCACCCATCAGTTACCTCAGACCTTAGGAGAACACAGACACTGTCACCCCTACCTGCGTAAAGCTGAGGTGGAAAGCTGCACCTTGTCTTTCCAATGATACCCCACAGGGGATTTCCAAAAAGTCACTGAGTAATCAGTGGAGTAGCATGTTTACCAGCATGCTAATGCCAATACTGCACAAGGCAACCAGAGACTGCAACAACATTTGAATGTGCCTCTTGCTGTGAGACTGATGAGATACATTACTCTCTCTGAGCTGGCATTGCTGCCCTACCCTTAGCCAGCCAATGAGAGGGCAGAGCCGGGATCTTTGGCAGGAGATTTAAACTGCTCTAGTAAGCATGGCAAACAGGAGCATCAATGAGGGTGTGGCACGGAAGTTTGCTTGGCAGTTCGTGCAGTCAGTGTGAGCAGGAAGAGTACAGCCACCCTCCCGACTCTCTCTGGTGGGTTGTGAGGTAGGTGTGTGGTGGTGAGAATTTTCTCTTCTTTTTATTTCCCCCACAACTTAACTAGACCCAGAAATGGTTTCCAAATGAGTGAAAGCTGTTGCTGCTACTTCCAGGAGTGTGCTACTGCAGGCAGTAACAAGAAGGATGCAGCTGTCCAGGTCAGTGGCTGCACAGAGTGTCTGAGCCTGGCATTAGTACCAGAGGACAGTGTGAGAGAGGCTTGCATACGATAAGAGCAAGTGAATGACTTGCTGTGCTTAGTGTCAGAACTAAGGAAGAAGTAGAGAGGCTAAGAAGTATTCGGGAAAATGAAAGGGAAATAGACTGATGGAGTTGCATGCTTTCAACCCCAGAAGTCCAGCAGGAGACAGTGAAGCCCTACCCCTCCTGTCATCAGGCACATGGAGCAAACTGAATGGATAAGGGGGAATGGAAACAGGTCCCTGAATGAAGAGGTGAAAAAAATGCCTCCTGACCCCCATCACCTCCCCGGGTGCCTTTAAAGAACAGGTATGAGGCCCTGAACCCAGAAAGTCAGGCAGAGGACAGAGAGGAAGATCTTTCTGGAGCGTTTCCTGGCTGTACCCTATCCGCTAAATGGATTACAACCACAGCCATAAAAAAAACCAAAAGAAGGGTAGTTGTAGTAGCTGACTCCCTATTGAGAGGAACTGAGGGCCCTATACCCACTGGACCCATCCCACAGGCAAGTCTGCTGCCTTCCTGGGGCCCAGGTGAGGGATATTAGTAGGACACTCCCTGAGCTAATTCAGCCTTCTGATTATTGTTCACTGTGGGTAGTCCAGGCAGGCAGTGACGACACTAATGGATGAAGTACCAGGGTAATTAAAAAGGATTTCAAGGTGCTGGGTCAATTAGTTAATGGGACAGGAGAATGGGTGGTGTTTTCCTCAGTTCCTGCAGTAGCAGGGATGAATGAGGAGAGGAGTAGGAAAACCCCTATTATCAATAGATGGCTAAAGGATTGGTGCCACTAGCAGAATTTTGGGGGTTTTGACCATGGGCCAACTTCTATGGTACCAAGCCTGCTAGAGTTTGATGGGCTACACCTGTCCAACAAGGGCAAAAGGACTCTAGCTTGTAAGTTGCCAGGGCTCATCGGCAGGGCTTTAAACTAGGTTTGAAGGGGGAAGGGGTTGAAACTGGACTCTCCAAGAGTGAGCCTAAGGGTGGAAAGCCAGAGTTAGGACTAAAATCAGCAGCCCAGCTAAGGTGCATGTACACTAATGCATGCAGTATGGGGTAAAAAGCAAGAGGAGCTGGAAGCCATCATGCAGCAGGAAAGCTTTGACACAGTTGCCATCACAGAAATGTGAAGGGATGACTTGCATGACAAGTGCTTTCACGAATGGCTACAAACTCTTCAGAAGGGATAGGCAAAGTAGGAGAGGTGGAGGGGTGGCTCTATGTTAGAGAGTCTCTTTAATCTGTAGAACTTGAAATCAGTAATGATAAGCTTGAGTGCCTGTGGATCAGAATCAAGGGGAAGGCCAAAGCTGTTCTGTTACAGACCACCCAACCAGGATGATGAAGGGGATGAATTATT
>VWZD01008623.1:68571-81331 GCA_013396695.1 Sakesphorus luctuosus
CAGAGGGGGGTTTCAACCTATTCACAAGTCTGGTCCAGAGTGTACCCTGGGAAACAACCCTAAGAAACAAGGGGGTACAGGAGGGATGGACATGCTTCAAGAAGGAAGTCTTGAGTGTGCAGGAACAGGCTGCCCCAGTGTGCTGAGAGGCAAGTCAGCAGGGAAGATGACTCGCTTGGCTGAACAAGGAGACTCTGAAGGAAATTAGGAAAAAAAAAAGAGAGCTTACCCACTGTGGGAAAAAAGAGCTGGCTACTCATGAAGAGTTTAGGGATATAGTTAGGTCACATAGAGGGAAAATTAGACAGACAATTGAAGGCAATTTGGCTACTTGTGTTAGGGATAACAAGAAGTGTTTCTATAAACACACTAATAACAGAAGGAGGGGCAAAGAAAACGTCCATTCATTGTTAGACTTGGTGGGAACATAGTTAACAGAGATGAGGGGAAGGCTGAGGTACTTAACACCAACTTTGCCTCAGTTTTCACCAGTAAGACAAGCCTCCTGAGCTGGTAGACAGAAACATGAAGCTGAATAGCCCTCCTGCATTCCNATCATCCTGAGTGCAATCACACAGCACCTACAGGATGGACAAGGGATTAGACCCAGCCAGCATGGGTTTAGGAGGGGCAGGTCCTGTCTGACCAACCTGATCTCTTTTTATGATCAGGTGACCCACCTGGTGGATCACTCTTGAACTCTCTCAGGCTTGGTGGCTGTGACCACTTTCTTGTGCCCAGCCACCCGCTGGGCAAATATTCTTTTCTAATATCCAACCTAAACCTCCCATGACATAACTTCAGGCCATTCCCTCAGGTCATGCTGAGCACACACTGGTCCTCTTGGTTACTGTTGAGGAATGAACTGACCATGCACAAACACAGGGATGCAGAAGCCTGCAATTTTCAGCACTGAAAGAGGATTTTTAAAGCATTTTTTTCTGCTGAAAGTTGCAGCACTTTTATCAGGGGAAGGCAAGACACATGTGCAATGTGATCAGGTACTATTCTTGCTCATGTGTGGGAGGATGAGTGGGTACGAGTGAGCAAAGGCAGCTGGCACGCTCAGCATGCATGCTTTCCTGACTGATTGCTGCTCACTTCCCTGCTAGGAAAAAAAAGGTGTGTTAGAAACTGGGTTTTGTCACCAAAGGATGCCAGGGTATGTGTAAAGGGATCTGCTTGTCCACTGACCAGTATATGGTGTAGCAGGCTCCAAGCAGGCATTAGGTGTTCCAAGTGCTTGAATTTTGCTCATATCCTGGTGCCAGTGGACCAGGTCATGAGCAGTGCTAGGCTGTGATCGTGCCTGGAGGTGCAGCCATTTTGCTGTCTGGGGCTGCACTGGCCCAGGACACTCTGTCACAGCATCATCACCACTGCTGATGGGCAATGGCAAGCCACCTCTCCAGGTGACCCTGTGCTTGTGACTGATTCCAGCTTGATGTCGGTGTCTAAGTAAGCATCCATGAGCACACACGCTCTAAAGAGAATCTTGCTTCCTCATGCCAGGAGAGTCACTTTCAGTCTCCCTGCTGATATCTTCAGGACAGAGCTCTATTCATCTTGTCATGACTGCAAATCTGTAACTCAGCATTCATGGAGTTCCCTTGCTTATGCCAAAGGCATGAAAGTTGTCCTGGCCCTGTAGCTGAAGCTATTGTCTTGGCCCTACAGCCGAAGCTGTTGGGGACAGTATTTATTCACAATCTCTGGAGATATTGAGGCAGACATCTGACCCAACTATGGAAAGGTGCTGGTGGCAGCTGCCTAGGGTCCTGCTGTGCCTGGTGGAGAAAGACAGGCTCCTGCAACCAATATTTTCCCAATAAGGTAACTCATTCTTTTGCTACCAAAGAGCCTGGGTGTGTCCCTTGGGCACAGCTAGGATGTAATATGCTGAACTGGGAGCTACAATACTGGTCAGAGTTGCTGAGAAGGAGACTGTGGCTGGCCTTACACCTATATGGCAGCTATAGACTAGTGCCTTTGCCAGGCACAGGTCTGAGTCTTCGCAAGACTGTGAAAATCTGGAGGTAAAATTTGGGAACTGTGATTCTGAAGGAGGTGAGATCGAGGAAGGAATTCCTCCAGAGGATGGAGAAGCAGTCAGCAGGCAGGCAAGAAGTGCAGGCTGAACCACAGTTAATGCAATGGGAATCATTTAATTCCCATTCTGGTTTAGATTTAAGTCACAATGGACAGGCCTGTAGTTTTTTTCTAGTCTATCCCATGGCTGTGGGATTTTGAGCTAACTTGAGTCTACTTTCTGTTAACTTTTTATTACTTGTCCAAATGTAAGACAGAGAAGGTAAGGCTAACCTAATTCTTTTCACATGCTTAGTCTAGAAAAATGATTCAACTGCAGAGAAAAATTATTCTTATCACAGGAGAATTATTCCACCTCTTATTCCTATTCTTCATGTCATGGTTAAAGACTTGTTTATGTTTCATAATGAATTTTCATTTTCATGAGGTTTGAGCATGGCTTCAGAATTGTGCTCAGGGCTTGAACTCTTATATCAATTCTTAGCTTGAAAACAAATCATCGTTCATAAAAAATTGCAAAGAAATATAGTTGGTTGGAACATAGCAGTTATCATAGAATGTGTTGTGCTTCTGCTCTTCAAAAACGTAATCTAAAGGGTGCTTGTGTGCAATCCACCATCCATAATTTGAGGGGAACAATTAATCTATCAATGAAAAACACCTGCTCTTGAGCTGCTTCACTGTGCAGCAACTACAGTTCATATCATGAAGTGTAATAGGCTATCCTAATAAAATTCACTCAAGAATTTTTAACCATCTCCCCTTACCACCAAAGCATCCTAGATTTAGCTAACCTCCGAATTGCAGGCATGTGCAGCAAAATGGCTGGTGTAGATGAACTATGTAGATATGAATGTTACTGTAATATAATTTAGATAGCTAGAGTGAAATCGTATAGCTCCTTTAATTATTGATCTGTATGGCTATGTCAACTACATATCTTCAAAATAAAACAAAACTCAAATTGGCTTCACTTATTACTGTTTCCAGAAGAACTCTGTGCTGTTACGGATAAGCACATGCTGAAGTATCTTGCTAGACTAGTCTTTAAATGTCTCAGGACTTAAACTCCTCAGATCAGCGCAGAGCAGTGAACACAGTGCAAGAATGCGCTGTGACCCTTAATTGAATGTAGCAATAACTCTAGCTCCACAGAGTACAGTTTTGGCCGTTGTAGTAACTTCTTAGGTACAGAATATTTAGATATAGAAACAAGGGGCATTGTTCTGAGCCTGAAGAGCAGATGGGGGAAGCTACTGGGAAGGGATGGGCACCACAAGGGAAACCCATTGGACCAATCACCCCTAACATGGGCCAGGGAAGCTGATGGATGTATGCCACCCTCCTCACTATGGACTCTGTGTTAAAGGGTGTTTCAGCATCACGGCTATTGAGCACTGCATCTTCTGTGTCCTGTGCAGGAGGAACCTTGTTAGATTGGTTACAGCTGGTTTTCTCCACAGTGGAGCTGCAAGGTGGCATAATTCAGGCCCAGGATGACAAATTTTGTGGGGCAGATGGAGGAGTTGTGTGGGTCAGTATTTGCTTAGCACTTACAGGCAAGGGGTTGCGTGCTACACCACTTGCAGTCCTGTGCTCAGGCATTCTCTTTTGCCCCTTCTGTGTGTCAGACTGTCTGTTGCAAGAAAAAAATAATAAAACTGGCAGTTTGAGATTCCTGGTACTTATCAGCCTGTCCCTTGCCAGAGAGCCCATGGCTGTGAATGTTATGTGGGAAGATAAAAAATACCACTTTATTTACAGAATAAACCCTGTTCCTGCTCCCAGGTTTAAGACAGGTGTTAAAGTGTTAGCCTTCCACCAGTTGTGGCCCCAGGTTTACAGTTAGGAGAAGTCCAGTGCTGCAAGAAGGGTCAGGTAGGTCCTACCCTAGCTTAATCAGGTTTTAAGGAGCTACTTCTTACCAGAAGGGCACTTACCAGTGAGGAGGAGCAAAACTAGGGCTGGCCAAAGGCCTTGAGGTTCTCCTTCACTGACACCGTTCAAGTCACTCTTAGCTGTGCTAAGGGGATTTCACATGCCTGCCAAGTGCTCCTTCTTACTCCCCTGTTGCTGCACTCAAAATGGATGCAGGAAATTTTCTCATCAAACCTATTTTTCCTTCCAGTGAAAGAGTTGTGTGTGTGTATCATCCAGCAAATGTAGGAGGAGGTGACAGTCAGTGGGAGATGTGCTGATCGGCCCTCTGAGGGTATTGAAAGCTTGTAAGATTGAGGGATTGGGGCATTTTTATATTTTATATTTTATATTCCTTAAGACCTTTTCCATCTGCAAATGTTCAGTATCTCCCTCTGTCTTTGTATAATGGTTTGTTAACAGAATATTCTGCATGGCAACAAATGAACCTTCAGGCAGCTCTAGAGAATGCAATGCAAAAATCGATGGGTGAAGCACATTTGCTTTCTCCTTCAAACCCTCTCATGGCTTTTGATTGTCAATGCCTATGTGCTTGCCATTTGTTCTTTCTTTTGGATGACTGCACCCCAGTTGCCCCATGATGTCTGGAAAATAAATGTGTGAGTCCAAATTCTTCTAAAAATTTGCTGATTTCTTTGGGGAAATATGATCAAAATTAATATGATGTTTATGTAATCAGTTACTAAGGCTATGATTAATTTGAATCCTGGTGGTGAAAAGAGGAGATAAGAAGATGTGGCATAAATTACAACACTGTTTTTCTCTATACATCTTTCTGGAGCCTGAGGGTGCCAGTTGTCAGCTGCAGAGGTGTGCCTCTGAACAGATCTGCAGGTGCACTCTCAGAGAGGTGATAAAGCTGTGCTGATGTGTCTTGACAGACACATGCTGGCTTATGCCAGGCCAGCTTTGCTTCCCCATACCCTGGTCTCTCCCTTGATACATGGTTGTTAGAAATGACCAGCATGATTTTCTGTGGACTTATTCTGAAGCAACTGCCAGAGACAACCCAGCCTTTCCTGCTCTAGTGCAGTAATCCTGTCCCCGCCTGGCAGGGCTGGTTCCAGCACTCACAAGTAATCCAGAATGAGCACTGTTTCCTATACCATGGCATGCACAATTTTAGAAAATTGTTGTTCCTTCTTCCTTTATCCTTAAATTTTGTTTATTTTGTTTAAGGTTTGTGCATATGTGCAGGTACCAACATTGAAGGTGGAGAAGCTGTATCTCGAGCATGGCATTGGGGTGCTGCAGCAAGTCCAGAGAACGGAAATGAAGCTGGTGAATGGTCTGGAGCACAAGTCCTATAAGGACAAGCTGAGGGAACTAAGGTTGTTTAGCCTGGAGAAAAGGAGGCTCAGGGGTGACCTTATCACTCTCTACCAGAAAGAAGGTTGTAACAAGGTCAGAGTTGGTCTCTTCTTCCAGGCAACTACTGAGAGGACAAGAGGACATAGTCTTAAGCTGTGCCAGGTGAGGTTCAGGCTGGACATCAGGAGGAATTTCTTCATGGAAAGGGTTGTTTAACATTGGAAAGCACTGGCCATGGAGGTGATGGAGTAAACATTCCTGGAGGTGCTCAAGAAACAACTGGATGTGACACTTAGTGATATGGTGTAGTTGACAAGCCGTTCATCACTCAGAGGTTGGACTTGACAATCTCAGAGTTCTTTTCCAACCTAAATGATTCTGTGGTTACCAGGCTCTGGCTGCGGCAGCATTAGGACCAGAGACACCAAGACGATTGAGAAAACAGCTGGGAACTGGACTCTCCCAACTTTACTGCAATGTGTGAAACAATTGTTTTTCAAGGTGTCTTGGGTTGAGCTGGCAAAATGCTAACTGTCCGAGACAGAGTGAAAAGGGAAGAAGAGGGAGAGGGAAAAAAAAACACTCTAAACTAGTTTATGCTGAAACTAACTACATGTATTTATACGGAAAAGAGAAAATTAANCTCAGCCCAGCTCAAGGCAGCTGACAATTTCAGGCCTAAATCTGAACTCCAAGGCCCAAATTTAGGCCCATCAGCCAAAACCATAACACAAAGTAAGTAGTGAAAAGCATTTGCCTTTTAGTGTTGTTATTTAAAGTGGTGTTACTGGATGCTGAAACATGTTAAAATGTGGGGGAGGAGTGTTTGTTTAAAACTCCACCTTTCTCTTCAGGGCTGCTATTTGGGCTTTCTGTCCCAAGCCACCCTGGTGCACTGTCAGCCTGCTTTTCTGGATTCCTCTCCCATGCATTCTTCCTGATCTCCAGAACTGGATGTGAGCTCCCATTAGAGCCCTTCCTTCACTGAGAATATTCAGTTGGGTTTCCTTGTTTGTATGTATGTATCTAATCCTGTTACACATAAAGCTTCCACCTCTATTCAATTTAACTGGCAAGGATGGCAACAGATTTAAAAACTTTTGAGAGGCATATGGTATTGACAGACATAAACAGTATTGTTACAAAAGCCTATTTTCCTTAGGAAGGCAGGGTTAAAATAAGGTTAACATATTACTTCACAGTAGTGTCTGCAATCTGAAGGCATGTCTGTACAGGGAAGTGTGATGCCTCACTGGGTCCTGAGCAACCTCTGGTGAACCTTCATGTGTATATGGAGATAAGTTTGAATATAGTATCTGTTCTGTTAGGGGCAGCTGTGTTGTTTCTGGGAGCCAACTTATCCAGTGTTAGACTGAATAAGCTCTCCAGTACATTGCATTATGCAGTGCAGACATACACAAATAATTAATCTGAACAGCAGAATTCCCTTGAAAGCTGCTCAACACATGTGGATTAGAAGCCAAGTCTGAGGTAATTCAAGCAAGAAACTCCTGAGATGCAGCCCCTTCTCAAAATACTCATATGCCATCCAAATGTTACTGCTGTTACAGTACTCCATTTACTGGTTTCACACATCTGGACATGGACTCTTCAAGCTGTTCTGAGGTCATCTACTTGAAGTAAGGTGTTTGACATGCAAGAACACTTAGGGATAGAATACAAGAAAAAGTAGGGGCACAGATTAGATATCTCTGGATTAAGGCGAGAAGATAAAGGAAATTGAGCTTGCATGCAGAGCAGGACATGGTTTAGGCACAGCTCTGGGGTATGAGTTGTAGCAATGCTAAATTTCGACCTGCTATCTGCAAGGGCTTCTTGTCAAACTTTGGTCCTGACAGCAAAGCTGTCGTTTTCAGAGCCAGTGTTTCAATGGACTCTGAAACACCCACACATACTCAATCTGTCCTGAAAATTGCTATGCCTTAGCAGGGAGAGAAGATAAATTTATTGCAGGGTCACTTGAGACACCAGGTTCTGTAGACACTGACTGCCTCCCCCTCCGTGACCCCTCCCCCCCCCTTCCCCCAATCTGCTTTTCATATTCAGGTTGCTCTAAAATCTCCAAATGGTCCAACCTCAATAAGCCCAGATATGGATTTGCTGCAGCAGTTGCGTTGGGTTGTGAGAAAGTCCTGTCAAAGAGTCTCAGAGATATAGAACACAGAAAGAGAACTGTGTACAGCATTTGTCAAACTCTCTCAGCTTCTTCAGCGCATAGCAGGGAAAAAAATATCCACCAAACCCTCCACAATTAGGCTCTTTGGTCTTGCACCAGATTTCATGTACGTCATGTTATCACGGTCCAAATGCTTCACTCCCTCTGTTTGAAGAGACTTGACATCTAGCATTTCTTCAGATGCTCCTTGCTGAAGGACACTGACCCAACACTGAACTCCCAAGGGACCTCTTTGTGACCACAGCTTGTGCAGGAATGGCACTGGCAGAAGCATATGCTGCCTGTCCCAGAGCAAGCTCAGCCTGTGGCTGCTCTTTGACTTCTTCCCTCCCTCCTGCCCCAAAGCAAGGCTGCCCACAGCAGCCTGCAGTAGTGAGTGTTGCCCTCTGGATATGCTAATCCTCCCTGAGAAAATTTTCTGTTTGTATGAACAGCACCAAAAAGGAGAACTATGAGAAAAGGAAGAGTATGCATGTATGGAGGTTTTGGGCAGCTGCCTTATGTGCCCATGATGCCATTCCCCCAAGCCCTTTCTCTCTGCCACAGTTAATGTAGGTGACACTGGGATATGATGACTGATTTCATGGAAGCCATCAGTCTACATAGGAAAAGTGGCATTGCAGTCACATTTTTGAAGCATATGAATAATGAATGCTCTAATGTTGGTGTGAGAGACTGGCCTGTTCATGGTTAATGACTCAAACAATTGACCACTTACAGTAACTAGCCAGATGCAGAGGGCTTGCACACTCATCACTGGGAGCTACACCTGGTTTAACAAGATAGGGAAAGAGGCTCATAAGAGGCAAATTCTGCAGGTGGGATAAGTGTTATTTAGCATCCCAAAGTCCCTCATATAATGTCTTAGCTGTGAAAACTCCCAGCCATGACATTCAGATGTAGCCTGAAGGTATTCATCCCTTCGGATGGGCCATAACTGGTTTAGTTGTTTTGATGTAAGAGGCAGCTGTAATGTCTTACATCATCAAAGACTCACAGAGAGTCCCATGATCCAAAGTATTATGTCATCCAGTATAAAACTCTCCGCCCCATGGGAAGTAGCTAGGCATTTCCACTTGAACCTGAATGTGTGTTAACTCAAAAAACTTTGTGTTTTGTGGGCTTCCCTCACCACCAAATAGATCCAGACTGAAACCATGACTTTGACAAGACTGGGACTCTGAGATGACCTAAAGAAGAGGATGAATGAGATGCTCTCAGAATACATGGACTGGTGATATTTTTCTGCTTAATCTGTCTCTCTGTCATTCTTTCTCTCCCCCCTCTCTCCTTTTTTCCTATTTTTTCTATGTCTCCCTACCTCACATTTACTCTTAAATAAAAATCTGCACCATTGACTTCAGCATATGGTCTCATTTGCACCTTAATTCACAACAGAGACATCTCTCTAATAATTTTAATAATTGGATTGTAACAGTAAGGAGGCTAGTGGTTCCTGCTACTTTATAGAACATGAAGTCAGTGCTTAAAGTCTTCAAGCATAATTGACTTAAACTTCTCAATACTGGGAAATTTGAGACTCACCTTCTGCAATATCACTTTCACAATAACCTTAACTCTTTCCGTACATGAAAATGCCCCTGTAGACTTCATGAGAGCTTGCCAGACTGCTTCTTTCCCAAACTTCTGGATATTGGTATGGGAACATGCAGGAGGCCTGTTGCCGGGGAAGACGCTGGGGTTTTGAGAAAGTCGGTCTTTTTTTTTATTTTCTGGGCTTTAACGAAATGGAGCAGGGACACACTCTTCACAGAAGTTACGGTCAGCACACTGCTCGTTTATTGTTTACATAGCAGACACACTTAACAACAGTACAGCAATTTAATTGGCTAACAACTAGGGTGGATATCTAACTCCATACCCTTGGATGGGTCATCTTATTAAAACTATACCCTCTTATCCGTTTCTAGTAGAAACGGCTGCATTCTTTCTTATTATTTACTGTTCATCTTGCTACTGTTCTAAAACACAGGGGCCCCGTTTCCCCCTTTATCCCAGGTCTGGCCTCTGCACACAGGCTTCTAACAGTATCTCATGGCCTGTATTACTGAAATATTCTCCAACAGAGGCCTGTGAGGTAAAGGGAGGCCCTGCCTTGCTTGAACTGAGCTGAAGTCAGATGTGATGAAGAAGGAACTAGCTCAGGCCTCATTAATTTGTCCCAGGCCAATGGAATGAGAGCTCTGTAGATGCCCATGGGCAGAAGATAAGGGTGTGAAGTGCCTACAACTCTGAACCTCTCTGTTCCTCACCAGATAAGGAGATTGTGCTGGTTTAAAGGCAAACGGGCAGGAGAAATGAACCCAGCTTAAGAGAGATTATAAGTCAGAGTTACAATTATAAAAATATTACAATAAATGCAATGATGCAAAGAGAAATTGGTTTTAACCCACAAACCCCAGAAGTATAACCCAGCACCCTGGTGCACAAACAGAATGGTGTTCCTTAGCCTCCATGCTGAGATCTCCCTCCGTAGTTCCCCCGAGTCCAAAGTAAAATGAAGGGAAAGAAAAACCTGTTGGTGCAGGTGGCAGTTGCAGTCTGGTAGAGAGGGGTGGTTGCAGTCCTGTTGAAGTTCTGGTCCTCCTTTGGATCTGATGAGTGGTACCAGAAGTCATAGAATCATAGAATCATAGAATTGATTGGGTTGGAAAAGACCTCCAAGTCCAACCCTTGGTCCAGCTTCAGTCTGTTCACTAGATCATGGCACTCAGTGCCACGTCCAATCTCAGTTTAAAAACCTTCAGGGACGGTGAATCTACCACCTCTCTGGGCAGGCCATTCCAGTGCTTTATTACTCTCTCTGGAAAGAATTTTTTCTGATATCTGTCCCCAAACTCCTAAGATTATATGCCCTCAGGTCCAGGTAGGAACACCCAAGTCTTCTCCCAGGGCAGGGAATTCCACAATGGGTGATCTAACTCTGTGAGTCATGGGGTATTTTTGGAATTGTTGATGGCCCATTAGCAGAAATGATCCCTCAGGCTGGCTGGGAAGGTGCTAACAACTCCCTGGAGAACTATCACAGCCCCTATCTTACAGGCTTCTTTAACATCAATATTGTAGCCTGAGGGATCAGGTGTGCCCTGGGCAGCTGCTGCAAATGATCCATTGTTAACAATTCATGAGAAATGTCATAGAGGGTGTAGAATACACAGCTTTGGTCACACCCACACAGTGATAAACTGGTCCCTGCTGCTGAACTAGGACAGAGACAGACCTGCTCCAAGGTACTTCTGTTTGTTCATGGAGCATCTCTAATGCAGACCAGCAGTGTTTGATGATATTCATATATCATTAAATAAATAAATGTCCATGCTATTAAAAATTTGCAAACAAACCTTATGCTATGATCTATATGCAGAGTTTGAGCTCATAAAGTTGACACTGAGGAGTTAACTACAAAAACATACTCAATGATGCACTGGATATCAAGATAATCCGCATTGGGAAATACTAGTCTTTAACCCATGAGCTATTGTTATTGGCCTGAAAAATGCTCATTATCGTAGTTATATGGAAGTTTTCAACCAGGGCTAAAGTTCAGGCAGCCAAGACTTAGAAACACTGGCACAGTTTGTGAAGCAGGAATGCCAATTCCATCCCTGCTTATTCCAGTGGGTTTCTTTTATGTCCTAGTAGTTTTTATAATCTGAGAGTATTGCAAATTCCCTTCAATTTTCTTGCATTTGCTGGGAGTTCATAACCTCCTAGGTTTTTGGCAGAGTGCGTGGGCCCAGCCTGGCTGTTGGTGGAGCACCATGACAGGAGCCAGCATCGAGTGCTATGGCAGCGGGCACCTAGCTGGGATCTTCTAGAGCACATTTTCCAACAGTCTGTGTTTTCATTACTACTTGTTTTGCTGTTTCTGACACTTAAACCCATGTCACTGTTCAGCTGTTTTGTTCTCTACAAGCCTTGTTAAACAAAGGATGTCACCAGGTGAAATTGTGTACGAAATACTTCTTCTCTGCCTCAGCAGCACCTGCAAAACATGTCTAAGACACACTCCTCTGGAGAGATGGCCTCTGCATTAGCACTGGATCCTGAAAGAGTGGGTCTTCCAATTTGTCTTCAGACACTGAGTTTTAGAAAACAGGTATTTTTTAGTTTACTCCTAGATGAAAAGCCTAATACAAATTTCTAGCACTTGGAGGGATCTTCTTGATAGGGCTATTTGATTTCCTTCTTTAATTATTCTTGTAAAATACCTTATTACCTCCTGTGACGAGTGCACAACTGACCGGCCCTCAGGTATCTAATAAACCAGGTGGAATGTGATTTTCAGAGCCTTCAGCAGGGAGAGAGGTGCAGCCTCTAGGCTGGTCCCATCTCTTCCACTCTCCACTCTTGCCTCACAGCTCCCAAGGCAACAGGATGATCCTAAACAGGCTGGCAGAAGCCATTATTATGCAACAATACAAGTGTTTCAAAGAGCAGGAAGGTGCTACTGTCTTGGTTTGAGGGGAAAAAAACCCCAGAATGTTTACCAAAAAGCAGAGGAGAAGATTCCTCCACAGTAATCACATCACTCTTTATTACATTTAAGAAAAGGAACTTTAATTAGAAAATGGAAATAAGAAGGATAACTGTTCTTAACTACTATAACTGTAAACAGATCAGAGTAAACTACTCCCCCAGCACCAAATGTAAAAAAACAAAAGAGACCAACCCCCCAAAGCGGTAGATTCCTCCTGGAGCAGTTATATTTATGGACAGTTTCAGTGTCACATCTTGGCTGGCTGCAAGATGAATTCTCAGTCTTTTCCCAGCGAGGCAGAGACAAGTGTGGAACACTCACCGAACCTTTTCTCTCTCTCTTTGTCCTTTGTTCTGAACGAAGAAGGAAAAAGCTGGAAGTGGAGGGATGATGATAGTTCCCAGGAAAACAGCTGTGACTCCTCTCCCTCGGCGAGGCGAGCACCTGTGACACTCTGGGTGACGGTGAAACTGGGAAGGCGACTGGGGCTTCAAAACCGAAACCAGGAGAAACAGCAGTGGCAAGAAAAAACTAGCTTACTCTTCAGAAGCAGCGAGGAGCAGGAGCACAGGTTCTCTCCAAGAGCAACACACACCATTGCAGCCTCCCGCCAGAGCTGTGTGATGTGCCCCAAAAGTAAAAGAGATGGTGCAACCCCGTTCCACTTTCCCCCAGTTTGCCCCCATCCAAAACGATCAAGAAGGAATTGGTAGCCGTTAACTACTTCTTTTGTTAACTAATGGCATGGGGAGTTAGTGGCAGGG